>JAECMU010441340.1:1550-26849 GCA_016106625.1 Dracogyra subfuscus
GTCAGACTGCTGGTGATCCCTTGCGGTACGCCCTCCTACCCCTAAGACAGGCGTGCGCTACAACAGCTTGCTCTGTATGTGCACGTTAAACATTAATCCACTCCACTCCACTCCACGAACTGCTTCGAAGACATATAGACACCGTCGAGGAAGGACTTCTGTGAGTACGATAGCATGCAGAAAAGAGCATTTAAGATATTACCTGCCTACGACAATGAAGACGACGAGTAGGTGGTAGAACCCTTCCTAAAAACGTCAAGAAGATGCAGTCTTGCGACGTTTGTGGCGTGGTCTACAGATGGAAGCGATTTGCGATTTAAAAGTAGGTCAGAGCCAATCTAAGTAGGTCAGGGCATGTTAGACAATGCCGTGACGTGGTACTGTCATCAAGGTCACGGGAAGTAGGTCAAGTTCACAGAAAGTAGGTCATGTCACCAGACAGGTCTCCTCACTACTATTAACTATTAAAATGCTAATTTAATCTGTCTTTCTTTTTTACTTTTACTGTTGGTTGATTACAGCTACTTAGTCCTCTTGAAATTTTATTCATTGTTTTATAAAATAAATCGCATCATAAGTGTGAAATTCCCCAACAACAGATCACGTGAGATTTCGCAATTTTTGAACAAATTTAATTGTTTTGATTGAGGGGGTCGTCTCATAACTACAACAAATATTTATATCCACAGTGGTATGGTATGTCTTTCCAGGGTCGGTGGGTGGGGGATTTGCCAGTTGTTGGCATACACGTACGTTACACGTAGGGGCGTGTTACTAATTACGTAACGCTCTTGGAGTAGAGGAAGAGAGTACTGTCTTCGAAATTACGTAACATTTTTCAAGACTATGTTATTTTTATTCATTACTTAGACCTAAAAAGGTGGGGGTTTTTTTTGTTTTTTTTTTATAAATGCGCGGTCAGTCTAGGATGGATCCGCATCGACGGGTATATAAAAGTTCATCGTATGTGATATCCTGTCTACATATAAACGATTCCTTGCTAAAAAAAAAAAAAAAAAAAAAAACAAACAAACAAACAAACAAACAAACAAAACAATCAATGTAGTGGGTTTCTAAGGCGCGTGTGCACCCGATTCCTCTCTAATATTATATGTCAAAATTACCAAATGTTAGACATCTAACAGCAGATGGAAGGAAGGATAGAATATGTTTTACCTAACGACGCACTCAACACATTTCATTTACGGTTGTATGGCGTCGGATGATTATTACATCAATATGCTTTAACTTTGACGTCGTTAAACATTCCCCCCTCCGGGCCGCCCTAACTTTACCCTTTCCAAAGAAAGAATATTTATTTGAATTTGTCGATTTTAATACGTACAATTAAGAAGTGAAAATGTTCATTGTCTACTTTAGTATATTTTATTTTAAAAAACATACATGGTTAATGTGTTACTAGTATAGGCCTACAAACAAAACTTTGAAAGTTCTATTAACACTTTATAAAATATTAATTCTGAAATAGGAAGGTACGTTGTCGTGATCAAAACGGTTTTAACGAAAGACTGTAGTACCGTATCCTCAAACGAACGTTCTTCGTACAGCGCAATATTTCTCTTTTTATGTGTTTGAGACGAACCCTACAATTTGAAATCGGCAAACGTGTTAACTGAAACTGACAACAGGCTGTCGTTTGAACTTTGCCGAGCTATGGCGGCACTGACTACGAATCGAGTGTATACCTTTGACGATATCCGTTCATAACGAACACACACAAGTTTTTTACAAGTGCATTTGAGCTTGTATTTCATATCTGTATATGATCTTATAATATGGTAACCAGACAATGTAACTTTAAAAGTTAAAGTTTTGTTTAAAAATACCACTATATTTATTAATCATCGCCTATTAGATTTCAAACATTTAATAATTATACCAGTTGTGGTGCACCGACTGAAACGAGAAATAGCTCACAGATGAGGATCAATCCTAAACCAACCACGCATCAGGTGAATTGCTTAACAAAGAAAGAAAAAAACGCGTTGCCAAACAGACAGGATAGAACATACCACCAATTATGGACTGCTGGTTGGAATAGAAAGCAGTGTGATGGGTCATTTCAGGAAAATCGATTCTATGACATACTACACCCCAAGCTAGCACTGCTACAATGGTAGTTGGTGTTAAAGGTGGCAGATCACTCAACTGACAAATGACTGGATGTGGATGTAGAATCAATTTTTGTCAATGGACCTACTGGGTTTCCATACATATCGTACCAAAAATAAATGATTTTATAATATCCTATGTTTGACCAGTTGGGCATAACTGTGCATTTTTGATAGGGGTATGCATCCGAATCTCACAACAGCATGATGGACTTTTCTGCACGATAGCTTAAGGTCAGAAACCAAGTTTTAGTAAAGAGGGAGTATTTTCTGTAAAGTTAATAACGTTTCTCTGCCTTAATCTATATGTCATTATATAGCTACTTTTAATCACATAAACTGAAATGAGTTGGTCAACATTTACTAGAAATTCATTATAAAGTATTCATTGTTAATTAAGGTACCATAACACCATTTAAGAGAGTTGAGAATATTCTGAGGAAAGAACTGTGCATGTCAAAGGTTTTAGCATGCTGTTTTTCAAGGCACCACCTGTACACAAGTCTGACGTTTGACTGTGGCTTTGAAGTCATTAGAACGTCCACCAGATGTGGCACAACCAGATTTCAACCTCTTCTCACATTTGAAGACAGAACTGTCTGGCAAGCATTGTGCAAATGACAATGACATAATGTTTGCTGTGGAGGTCTTTTTACACCACCAGAAGAAAGCATTCTACATTTCATATTTCTATATAATTTATATATACGTATTATTCATTTTGTCAGCCAAGACAATTTATCTCCTCAAAACATGACAATTACTAGTATGCTTTGGTTATATCGACTATCACCAAATAAACAACAAAAGAACAAAGGATTCAACAAAAGGATTGCTGCCAATACAAATAATTTAATTTTCTTAAATGCACCACCCAATAATCAATGATATAATAATGTAAACAATTGATTTTTTAAATATTACGTTTTCAGCCACTTCACTTTTATTCTTCTCGTATCATTGTGTAAGGTTGCTTTTTAGTGCAATGGTTGTTCGCGAATTTGTTCCATGAAAGCTACAGAAAATTGGTAGCTGAGCTGTTAAACACCCACATTCTCGGGTATGTTTTGTTGAAGCGCTACATCGAATTAGTTGCACAATTTCATAGGCGCTTCGCCCGATTTCAGTTAAAATTATAGATCTAATAGCAAAAACTGTAATGGGCAATGGTAAAACCACAAAGAAATATGAAATGGTTGCATCTCATTTGACGACTGATCCATGATCTTTCAAGTTGTGATATTGCTGCCATAAAATAAAGGATTGCTAAAGCAACAGTTATGAAAATTCTGTCTGAAGCATTTAAACTTCTTAAATTTGAGGATATGGATATGTCACAAGGAAGGTTACGTTCAGATGACACATACGTTGATTAGTGAAAAAAAAACACCCAACAAAGCTTTTAGATCACTTCAACAAATAACTATTCCATATGAAATCGTCCAACCGATTCAATGCACCTTTTTAACCAACCTTTTTTCAATGACCTCGTAATGTATCCATTCTCAAGAGATAGTCGGTAGATGCGATTTGCCCATGTATCACAGCCAGGTTCGTATTGATGATTTCGTCTATATGATGCAACATTACTTATTAGATAATTTAAAAATAGGTTGGTGGACCCTTAAGAATTATTATTTTAAATTATGCTCTAGATAACTTTACTTTTCAAATGGATTGAACACCCTAAAAACAGAAGTTCCGAGTTTGAAAACAAATTATTTAAGGTGATGCATAAAACGTATTTATTTATTTTTACAGTCATTTTGTTGGCCATCTTCAATTCTGGCAATGATATAAATTATGTACAGAAAGTGACTGTCTTTCTAAAAAATCCTGTATTTGAAGCACAAATTATTGTTTGGGATAAATTAGAAATAATGATATGGCCACTTCTGACTCTTTTGGCCAACTTGGATTTAAATGATTGTGCAATATCTGTTAGCATGAACCTGTTATAGATAATTTCCTTAATGAATAAAACTTCATCCATAACATAACAATCTTGCTTTTGTTGATGTAAAATGCAATAAATTATAATTTTCTTATTCTGGCTGATTTAGTGAAAGCCATTTTGGATGTAAATGATGTTACAATTATTTGATTTGCTGGGAGTACTTAATTTATCTTCTTATCCCTAAAACTGTTACAGACATTGACAATTTCATCATTGTTGATAAAGTATTGGCGATGTCATGATGGCCATCATGGATGCCATATTGAATATTTCAAAATGCTCATGGTAACAAGTTGATATTTCTCGGATCATTAATCAATATTTCTCAAAGATTAAATTTTTTTTTTAATAAAACCAAAGAACACTAAAACATGGACTCCTCAGGTTTTGTTAAAAAGTGTGACTAGCTAAAGCTACACTATTGGAAAGGCCATCATGCATTTTTGCTTTCTCCTCAACCATACTATACCTATCAGAACAAAATCGGTCCCTGGGCCTGTAGTAATCAAAATACATGAGCAAGTAGTGTTTTAGTTTTTTAAAGGAATATATATACACAATTGACTTGTGCCCTCAGTCAAGGGTGACCAGGACCCAATTGTTCAAAACATACGGTAGTTAAATTAAACCTAGCCTAGTCTAATAGTTTCAATTTATTATTCATGCACAAATATAAAATAAACTTTAGATATGATTATGTATGGACTATGGATACCTTTGATTGTGGTAAATCATGTTTCAACATTATGTTTTTCAATTATCATTTGGATGGATTCAGTCCTTGGTTTAGAAGATTTCTGTTAACCACTGGTTAAGCCAACATTTGGACAACTGGCCACAAGATAATTCCCTACTAGGCAATCTATTGGTTCTCCCAACAAGAGACATAGTAATATCAAAAACATGGGGGGGGGGGGTGTTTACATATAATACNNNNGGTGTACATATAATACAAGGTATGAAAATATCAAAAACAAGTGGGATATTACAGCTTGGCTGGATGAATACATGTATGTTTGGGGACAAAAATTTAATAATTTATAATTCAGACAATATTTTGTGGAAAAATCAAATAAATATATTATTTGAACAATATTTTGTGAGGTTATTTTGTAGGTCAACTCAACTGCTATCTTTAATCAGAAATATAAAACCAAACACCAACAGGAAAGTGGAACCATGCCACCATGGACATTTATTTCTTTGAATATGTATGTAAATATTTCTACACACAAGAGTTTGCAAAGTTATAATGCAAGCATACACTACTTTATTCTGCTTGAAAAGTTATTTACATTGTGTGTTCTTAGTAAAATATCTGTTTTTGTCTTAGTACATATATAAAGATCACACAAAATAAAAATTAAATGAAAATGTACATTAAATACTGACAACAAACATCTAACAAAATTCTAAAAACAAAACAATTCAACTGAAAGTAACAAAGCAGTAGGTACACAACAAAATAGTTAATTCACAAGCAATAACATAACTAATCAAAATGGTTATTTGTGTATATAGGACAAACTGGAACAAAAGACAATTAACATCCATTATTAAACTGTATATTACAAGCCATTTGCTACTATGACATGCTTTCATGAATTTGTGTGATTGCAAACTTGACATATTCTGTGTATTTTTCCATGTTAGAAAATAAGTAAATAGTCAATGAAAATACCTAAATAAGTATGGTTCATTGCTATATACATATTTTTTTTGTGTGTTGTTTTTTTGGTTTATTAATTTTTTTTTTAAATAATTATGTTCCTTACTATTTGTACATTTTTGAAAATAAACTACAAAAAAAGTTTACACTGACTCTTTCCTATCATTATTTCCCCATTACATGCATTATAAAGCACAACTTAATTTTCCTTTACAAAAAAAAAAAAAAAAAAAAGACTACACAAGGGTATAGCACTCTTATTCACCACCAAGTGTGGAATTACTACATGCATATTATTGTCCAAGTATGACAGTACAGTAAGTATTATGGACATAATTCATGTACAGCCTAGAGTCAACAAAGACTGACTTTGGTGGTCATATTTATAGTCCTTCCCACAGGGAACATCTTTATTATACTATGGAATTTTTACAAGTTATTTATTTTTGAACCAATTATTTTCTAAATTTCACACAAAAATAAGTTCCAAAACACTTTTACTTTTCTTCTTACGTCAAACTGAAACTAAAATTGTTTACAAATTCTTTTTTTGTTGGAAGATGGACTATAGGTCATATTTAAATTTTACTTGCCATGAAAATCTACAAAACAATTTCTGTTTAGTGGACCTAAAACAGAAAAAAGAAGACCAACATAGGAGTCATCAGTGAGTACAATCATGAAAATATTTTACTGATTATTTACTCTCTTTCAAGTTGTGCTCCCCTCAAAAGGATATAACAGAAAATAATTTGAACTAGTGGTCCTTTAATTATTATTTAATGCCTATTAAGTCTCCTGCAGTTGTATATACTACGCAAAGCTGGTTTAATTAAATTTAATTTTGTTCGATATGACACACACTCATGCCCACCCCCAATCAGGAACAAATGATAATTCACTAATGCATCATAAATTTTAAGACTTGACTATTTGCCATATCAGGTCTGTGCTAGCCAGGACAGTTCAATAACAAAATAAAAATGCCTTCAGCCCTATTGGACGTCAAAATAGAACATTTTATATGTAAATCTGGAGAAGCTGGTTACTGCATTAAAATATTGGCATCTGCAATTCGACCTAAGGATTTGATAAAGCTGATATTTTAAGGCAGTAACCAGTTATTTTATTTATTCTGCAATCCAACAGGAATAGTTGGGAAATCATTATTTATTCCCATTTTTATACACAAAATTGAGCTTCAGCAGTATGATGTCATACAAGATATATGACAATCTTTTTAAGACACAATCTACAATCTGTCACATGTAAAAAGCTTT
Organism: Dracogyra subfuscus; assembly: GCA_016106625.1. NCBI lineage: Eukaryota > Metazoa > Mollusca > Gastropoda > Neomphalida > Peltospiridae > Dracogyra > Dracogyra subfuscus. Next base: position 8,589 of record JAECMU010441340.1, read on the forward strand.
TCTAAACTCTTACTTCATAAAAAAATATATACAAGTTTTGTATCTTTATCATGACACTAAACCTTATTTATATACACTGTACTGAAACAAATGGTTTATTGAAAATCTTGTGCAAAAAAAACTTGCCAATTTATATCGTGATTGCAGGGTAAATTCTTTGATACATCAAACATTTTATTTCTTATTAGAAATGTCAACAATTCCTCTTCACTTGTTTTGGATATTTTATTCACTGGCTGGTTTGTTATAAACTCAGATATATTTATATCTTACACAGTACATGTCAAGAATGTCATACTCCAATATATCGTAGAACATTGGTGGGTGTTTATCATTAGTTAACCATTGGCAAAAATTGGAGTGTGGGGGTGGGGGGGGAGAGAAAGAAAAAACCCTGTGATTTGGAAATAAATCGATGCCATTACATGCTTGCCCTGTTTTGTAAAATAGATCCTAATTATTCAAAATGCCATTATATAATTGAAAACCAAAGCCAACTTTCATTGGTACTTCCACTAACCAGTAATGATGTGCTATTCAAATGTATAAGCACACCTTTGAAGTTTACTGACCAGTGGCAGGCACTGAAATAAACAGTGTCTGATAACTCATGTCCAGGCCCCGTGCTTATAATCCATAAAGTCTAGACTTTAATATTTAACATCATGGCAACGCCATTCAAATAGCATTACCATAGTCTGGACTTTATTAAAGTCTAGACTAAGTTTTATAAGCACAGGCCCTGATTAACACAAAATATGAATCTGGTTTTGGAAAATTTAGAATGTTTACTATTTGTATTATTAACACTTTTTATAGAATTGTAAGTGTATGAGATGGGGAAAACCTCTTCGAATTTGGGCACAATAAGTTGGCTTGAAACCATTTCACCATGCATTTCCATCATTCTACCTACAATATTAGTTGATAATTGATGTAAAAATGCGTAGTGATTCATTTGCAATTTGGTAGTAATGCTAATATGAATACATGTTATCAAGATTTAGAAAATTTCATTTAATTTGGACAAAGATGTGAGTAACGTAGGCCTATGTATGTCTATGATTCTAATACTTTGATATTCATTCATATCAGTATGGTTTTTATTGATACTAGCATATTTTATTAAAACACAACTGATCAAAAACATGTAGTGTTTTTGTTTACTCCGATGCCATCAAGAACAAAGTACCATTCTCATTTTTATTACCACATGGTACTGTCCGGGTAACATGTACAACCATTCTTAGTTTATTTTAATGCCTGCAATGGTCAAGTTTTACTTTCCAGCATAATCTAAACTGGAAATATCTTTTCTCCCTCCAAAGCAGAATAATATTTCATAATAATATGTATGATCACTAGCAAAACTTCATTCTTTACAACGTAGTAAACTATTACAAAACATATTCAATACAAAAATTAAAAACACTTTTAAAACAACTTTTAAAAAACCCTTACCAGATGACTTTATAAGAGATCAGTGCTTCTTTTAGGTGTAGTATAGTATATTAGGTATAGTATATTACAAAAAATACATGACATCTAACAAATATTCAGGAAACTAAATAACTACTTTGATTGTTTGTCTGTGTTAATATATAGACTAAGCGACAAAAGAAACAGGAAGTGCAAAATAATAAATCATGTTTCTTAAAGAAGAACAAAAATGTTTTGTGATTTTTTAAGCTAACATTTTAACAGAAAGAATTTGAATATAATTTATACTATAGGAATTATGTACAGGGCATTTGTATTTACTTGTTTCTTTTGTCGCTCAGTATATATTGTATGAATACAAAAAATCACAATTTAACGAACAGTGAAAGTTGTTGGGGTATCAATACATTAAATATTCTAGTGACAAAGAAACACAATTTCAAAGCATACTATTAACAAGTATAAATGTTCAGCAGTACCGTACTGGCTCAACAATATTTCAACTTGTTCTCTTCTCCCTTTACTATTACAGGTTACTATTTTGATTCTATTAATTTCATCTGTTATAACTTAACAGTTATCTGACAAATGATATTAAAACAGTGCATATAACTTTTGACAGATTTTAAGACTTTGGGTATATTGTGGGTTTTTTAGCTTAAAGTGACAGACCCTAGTTGTAAACACTATAGCATAATTTTCACTATTAGAGCTGTTTTTGATAACTGAAACCTGACATTTCTTGATTTTTATTGCTGATCTTATTAATTTCCATATAACTGAAGTCTTCCTGGTAATTCTAGTGTTTCTAATATCAAGAAATGCATTTTTAAAATGTTTAATGATGATAAGCTCTAGTCTATTTTTAAGGGTATTTCCCCTTTTCGATGTAACATAGTCTTCTTATATTCTATAGTAACATTATCCAAATGTGTCACAACTTTATAGATTAACCAAACTTAGTATTAATTTTTACATTCTTCAACCGGAATCTGCGACTTTAATAATCAATTTCTGAAACAATCTATTTTACTCATCTTTCATCAGCCAACTTCAAAAATGCACTGAACCAAAAGCAAAATTTACAGTTCCTCTATAACTATTAAATATGTTTCTTGCTAGGTTTTTAGTCTCATTCGTAGAATTATTATAAAAGTAATACCAAATGATTTGTCATTTTTAATGATTCTGTGTTGTTTTTTTGTGTCTATTTAAAGGGGGAGAGAGGGAGAAAAGTCTTGCTGTTCAAACTACACTTAAGGAAGACTTCTTAGACAAAAGGTATGATTAGACAATTGTTCAAAATTTCATTATTTTGCCCAGAACTGAAATTAAAAGCACTAACTGCTATATTTTAATTTTTGTGATCTACATAATATTAATGGAGCTTAAATACAAAATAAATGACAAACTGTACTAAATAAGAACAATTATTTTATATTTTAATACTTAATAACAATACCACATTCACTCTTAAAACAGAAAGAACATAAATGGCTAAAAATTAATAAAATCCACAATTGTATCTAGAAGGTAAATGATTCTTGAAAAGTTATTAAAAACTGGATAGGTTGTGATCTTTTTAAAATTTTCCTCTAATTTTTCTATTTATTTTCACTATATATTTATGTTTATTTTGTTTTCTTCACATATGTTGTTTTTATTAGTCTGTTTACAATAAGTGAGATGTGTTTTTATAATACAAGGATAACAAAATACTGATCACCTCTTAAAAATGATCAATTACTATATTTAACAGGTGTCTTAAATATAATATTACCCTAACTCTAATATATAACAGGTGTATATAATTAAAATGTTGCTGAATGCATTGTTTTACATACATATATATAAAACATATATATATATATAAACTATAATAATACATGTGGTTACCATATATCAAATGATCAACAAATACAATTTCATGACCGAGCACATTCTTTTCAAGTAACTTTTGTTTTATACCAACACTAGAGCACATTGATTAATGATTATTCACAGATTTTAAGTCGGACAGTTCAAATATATTCTTTGATCATAATGTCACTCATTATCAAGCAGGCACTATAAATGGGTAATTTTAGAGAAATGAAGAGGTGTCCGTAACTTTTATGCAGCTGATTTCACTATGCATTTAGATACATGTATGTCATATACTAAATTAATCCAAATTTGATTTAAAATGTGTGTATTTTTTAACTCAACAGTGAACGAGATTACTGAGAACTGAACACATTGTTGTGACTTGAAGCAAATCTGTCGGTCTGAAGAATTTTAAGTCATATTTTGATCAATATGTTAATAAAACAAAATACACAAAATGAAAAGTTGAACTTTGTTTTGAAGCATATTAATCATCGGCTATTTGGTAATTCTGACTCGTAGTCATCAGAGGAAACCAACTATGTTTTTTAATTTCATTTCATTTTCAATATTGTTTAACATGCACATTCAGAGCAAGCTGTTATAGCGCACGCCTGTCTTGGGCACACACCTCAGCTATCTGAGCTGTCTGTCCAGGACAGAATAGAAATTAGTNNGTAGCGGCCATACACCTACCCAATGAGTCCTTAAAAACTCGCTCTGGGTGGGAGCCGGTACCGGGCTGCGAAGCCAGTACCTACCAGCCTGTTTTCCGGCGACTTAACCGCTAGGCCACCGAGGCTGGTGTTTTTTAATGCATCAAGGGATCTTTTATATGCATATTTTCACAGACAGAAAAACACATACCACAGCCCTTGTCCAGTTGTGGTGCACTGGTTTGAATGAGAGAAAAACCTAATCAGCCGAATTGGATCCACCAAGGTTGTTTGATCTCCCAGTGGACAGTGACTAGTATATATATATTCCTTTCAATAATAAATTGAGTTAATCTCCTCCAAGGACTTATTCTATTATCTCTAGATTTTTCATTAACTATACCAAAAAGTAAGCATTTGAAATAAATTTAATACAGTAAAATACAAAATAATAATAATAAAAGCTATATGGGCATGCAAAGTGAAAACACTTTTTTCTGCTTAACTTTGATCTCTTGAAACAGTTCCTAGTTTCTCATACATACGTTATTAAATTTCCAATGCTGATAATTTATAGCTCTGTAATGACAACATAATTAAGTACTAAGAAGTAATACATTTTTGACAGTCTCCAATATAAATAAGAGATCTAGGCAATGTCTTGCAAATTTTAAAACATTATTTTATGTGGTATGCATAGTATACAAGTGGTTAAACTACCTAGAAAATTTGTACAGAGCAAACTGAAAACTGATTGCATGCTTCATCTTTGTTGTGTATATATGTCACAAACAGTAATCAATAAAATATTTATTTATATATACAAACTCATATACATACATGATACATATACTAAAACATTTCCATACTACAGCTATATTATATTTTTGTTTCATTTCCATTTGTAATCACTTTAAAAAAACACACAATTATTTGCAATATGTATTTAAAAACCCTGTCCTGAGTTTGCTGTTATTGCAAACATTTTCCCACTGACAGAGTGTTTTTTAAATGACTAAAATTTGATACGAAATGCATTTTATTGTTTAGAATACCAGGGCCCAATTTCACAAAACATTGTAAGCCTAGTTTGCCACGTTTACGTAAATCAGTGACTATGACAATTTATTACTATTATAGTACAACAATTATAGTTAAAAAGTACACATATTTTATTTTATTTTGTCCTTAATCTTCTGTAATGATGTGATTTTCTGCGTGACACATGTAAATGAATGGCCGGTATAGATGTTAGTCGCAGACATAAATTTATGATATTTTGTAAAATAGGCCGCAGTTTTTCTGATCACCTGAATGTTTCTAGAAGACAAGACTAAATTTTACATCCCAATAATTTGGTAGGTATGAAAAAAATATATACTAGGAAGTAACATGAAGTTTTAGCTACTACACACATTACTATGACCAGAAACACATCGAAAATACAGACATTGATATATTCTGAACAAGAAAATGTATTTAACATTTAATTTTGGTTTGTTAAAAAAATCTCCTTAATCAGAAACATTTTACAAGGCATCAAATTCAGAATAGTTTCTTTAACACAGGGTTATAATTAAATAATGGTGTTGTCAGTGTACTACCTCCAAATTTAGGTTTCAATACTACTGAGGTACAAAAGCCAGTGTATTTTCATCAACCCATCAATTATTGTTTAAGAGGGATGCATATATACAGTCAAACCAATTCTATGACCACATATATTAAGCATCCATTAGTATTAAGTGACCACATTTTTATTCTCCCAAATCATCTAATATACTATAAACTGACCTGTATTAAGCAGCTGTGTTAAAAATAAAACATTTTAAAACCTTAACATCCATTTCTATGCCCAACTTTGTGATCTCCTTTTGAAGGATGCTTAATACAGGTTTGACTGTACATGCATTTATATACCCCCCACCCCCCCAAAAAAAACCCACGCACACACACGCCCAAAAAGAAAAACCCAAAACAATTATGCAAGTTCACACATTCATGTATAAAATGTGTTCAGAGTGATAATAATATTTTAAAGTGACTTTTATTAACACTGCCGACACAAATTGTTTTCCTACAATCTAAGATTCTTGTACACATGATCAACAGATTTATTGCACATTTTGAACTACTGAATGTAACACCAATAAAATCCATTATTCTTCTCTCAACCTTATTTCTGGTTGTAATATTACAGTTAGTTTGTCATGGCCATTTGAACTGTCTGCCTACTTATTTTCTAAAATATCTATTACATTTAAAACTAGATTAATAATGTACTATGCTTTCTTTTTCTTTTTGTCAAATAAGCTACAGATTTTATGCCATGATATTACTAAAGCAGCAACAAAAAACAACAACAACACACCATTAAATAAAAAAATTTCAACAATGAATACAATCTTTAATATTTTTTGTTAGCTTACCTGGTGACACATGCACCTTTTACTGACAACCATTATGTTAAAGGTATATATTAACAGGCTAAAACAAAGTCTCATGGTGCACCTAATCACTAAGCATTAATCTAACTGAAATCAGATCTTATAACCCATTACACTCACCCTGGTTACATTAGGACCTGACAGCTAACATTTAGTTTACGTATATTATTTTGTATTATGCATTTTTCCAGCTGAAAAGATGTAAGCATGTTCAAAAGGTATGAAAATTACTGGTCTGTTTTTGTTATATAAATAAATTTAGACTTAACACAGACAAGTGCCCTGTTAATCTGATTTTTTTTTAATTTAAATGTATTTATAATACAAACAAGAATTTGGTGGAATTTAATGTCTCACCTACCATAAAATATTTTGTTGCACTGTGATAAATATCCATAGGTTCAACTATAAACCAAATTTCAGTGACCTAGGACTTACAGTTTGTTAGAAACCAATCTAAATGCAAAACTTTAACATTAAACCATAACACAAAATGTCATGCTGCTGCCGCCTTCATTAAAAGTAATACTTGTATCGCATGTTAATGTGATACAATAACAACATTCTATTAATCAAAGTAAAATGGACTATGTCCTTTTAGCTATAATTATTTCAGCAGTGTCCAGTGGACATCGTAATATTGGTATATATGTACTAATACATTTGGAAGACCTCGTTTGTTTCTGGTAAAACTTAACATACTATTTAATATCTTTCAAATGCACTAAGCTTTTGGTTGTTTTTTGTAAGCTGTGTCACATGGACCCAACTACCGTATTCGTAGAGCTCCTACAATGGATATTAAGATAAAATTTCCATGAGATTGAACTAATCACTAAACACTTGGCCTAAGTATACACAAATGACAGTACTGTGAATTTTATTATTTTTTATTAAAGTGAAAAAATATATCTACTTTTGTACACATGGTAAAAACATTACTTTGTAAAAAATAATAAAAAATGACAATTTGTTGTGCTCAAATCATTATTCAATCAATAATCATAACAATAAACTGTTTCCATAGTTACAGTAATCACGTTAATCAAACATTCATCAGCTGTTCATACAAAGAATACCTGTGTGTCTGTCTCACGCTATGTTGCCTTGTGTAAAGATAGTTTTCATCACAAACATCCAAACAGCATTTCATATCTCCCCGCATAGTAACAGAACTAGTCCATAAGGTTTTTAAAACAAGTCTGTCGCAAGTAACATATACTGGCTCACTGGATTGATGAGGACGATATTGCAGGTATTTCACCCCTACTCTTTCACCCACCAACCTCATCATCAAAGTCGACTTAAAATATTTTTGTTTATTAAATCAACAAGCAGAGTAACATTATTTAAACACACAAAGATGTAGGTATATTTAATACTATACAACCTAAAATACTTTAATTAACATCGCAAATCATTACTGTTTATGGAAATAAAACACATGGCTCATACTACAATTCATGTGACTGCTCAACAACATACTTTTCTCTTAAGAAACGTAGTTCTACTCTGTCTACATTCAAGTGTTCTTCTCATAAATATATTTATGTTTCTGGATTAATAAATATTTTTTCTTGTACTTTCAACATCAAAAAAGAAGAAAAGAAAAGAAGTTCACGTGAGATGCCAGGATAACATCCTATCATATTATTTCGAGTCCAGTGAGCTAAAACTGAAAACAACGTATCTGTCTATAGTCTGGCACAACGTTGTCTTGCACAGTGACCGGTCAGTGTGTCGCACATCTTGAGGTGTTAAAAACAGGATGAGGTGAATGGATGTAGTGAAGTTCAGCTGAAGTTTTGCTTATCACAGTTCATCCGGTTTTAGAAACTGGACATGAGTAAAGGGGAATATTCCTTGCTTACCATTAAGTTCACCCTCCCATTGTCCATTTACATTCATATGCGTGACTGTCACAATATCACCAATCTGAAATCAAATGATAAGTTTTGTTAATAAAACACAACAAATGAGTTACAGAATCTATTTAAAGATGGCATCACAGAAATGCACATATACCCAGGGCTCACCATGTCCAGGGCTCACCATGTTAAATTAGCCAATTAATTACTGTTTATACAAAGTGGCTAAAACATTTGGTCTTTGGTTGGTTAATAAAGAATGCATTAAATTATCCACATTTTAATAATTTTCAAGGAAATAAAGAAAAATTGGCTACACAAAAATGTATTGCAGTGTGAGCCCTGATACTGCATACTGTTGGAAAGGTCACACACTTTGCTTTTATCTATAATAATTCTACAGACTATTGGTTGAGCAAAAAACCAAATACATTTTAATTTTCATCATGTGTCAACTTTTGAGTTCATGAGATAAAAATAAAGTTGAAGCTAATTCCAGAACTATAAAAACATCCCCATAATTTTTTTTAAGATGGTTTTTACACTTAATGTTCTGTCTGAAGTATGATGCAATGCGTTTGACACAACATTTCACTACAATACAGTATTGTAGAATGTTTTTTGTCTTCGAAACAGTGTTTCATAATTATTGCATCAACAGCTATGGTATATAATGATCTTTAATCCCGACCTCAGTAGTTTTGTCATCCGACTTGAAGCTTGTAGGTACTTGGTTCAAATCTCAGTATTAATCACAACCATAGTTTGTTTTAACAGCTCAGCAGGAAAAGTTAAAAGTAAAAGCACATTGATTTATTAATCATCGACTATTGGATGCCAAACATGTCATACTGCATACAGTGCATTTCCCTATTCATATTTCCTGCAGAATTGAATGGTCCACAACATCAAAAGCTTTTTTTAAAGCAAGAAATACAACTCCATTTACATCATTAATTTATATGCAATATCCCAGACAGGATAGTACATACCACAGCATCTGACATACCAGTTGTGGTCCACTGACTGAAATGAGAAATAGCTCAATGATCCACCAATGTGGACACGCCCTAGACCATACAACTCTGCACAGATGTTCATACATAAAGTGTGTTTTTTTCATTCACATTTTTAAATCAGAAAAATATGTGCTGTCAGTTCTTATAATTAGTGTTAGTATCATAATTTAACAAAATATATATTTTAGTCATTTTGGTTAGCCGTAATGTTTATAATATTGTTTGCGTACATTGATAGATGTGTGGTGCAGGCAGGGTTTATAGAACTTTTATAAAATCCACTAGCCATGGGATCATTGATTTTAGAAATTTACGAGCCATGATTTAAAATTCACTAGCCTTCTACCTAAAGTGAGAGATAGAGCTTAAAAACACTAACATTGGGGGGGTTCGGATGTGGGCAGGATATTCATATTTACAAAATAAGACTTAACAGCAACATTTGATCAAAACCAATTCACTAGCTGTCGGGCGTGACAATAGTAGTTATTTACTAGCCCAACACTGAATATCACTAGCCATAGGCTTTTTTTTTTAGTTGCCATCCGGACAAGTGGTGACAGCACTTTCACTTGCCCGTCTCTATTTTCACTTGCCTGAATAATATTTGATTAATTATTGATTTAATTTAATAAAATAAAAAAAATATAAAAATAAAAATCGGTCGCCAGGCGTGCATCCTTACTGTGGGTTTTCAGTCGCCCGTCGTTGTTTTCAGTCGCCAGGAGCGATCGGGCGACCGTTAAGTTCGAACTCTGGATAGGAGTGGGGCTACCATAATCTAGAAGGCCTGGGTGTAGGAATGCAAAGTTTCATTGTTAAATAGCTAAATGAAGTGACCACAATATGACGTCATTTTGTCAAATGATACCATTTGGTAAGCAACATAATTTTTTCGGTCTTTAATCTATTCATTTTTATGTCTTGTTTAGTTATTTTGGAAGTCATTCTGTATAAATATTTTTATTGATGTGCTGTGTAAAAAATTAAATAGTATACTCATTCCCATGTAAGACTGTTTATATTACAACCTGTGTTTTAAATCATTAATTTGTAAGTAATGTACAATTGAAAATTCACTCATTGTAATATAAAGGGGCTTACATGGGAACTCGTTTAGTATTCTCTAAATACACTCTTCTGACATTCTAAAACCAATTTCTCACCTGCAGTTTAAGCTGTCGTCTGTCATATGCACTTGGAGTCCTAGATAGGATAGCAATTGCTTTTGCTGGCAAAATAACCTAGACACAAAAATAACAGAATGTTAACAATTTCTAAGGTGTTTCTAGTGGAAAGAAAATAAATAAAAACAAATACTGCATCATTCTCCTTTGTCTCACAACAAACGGCAATTAAATTTTTAATTTATAATTCTCAACTCATATACATTTATAGCTATACCTATTTTTTCTTCTGGAAACAGTTGAAAAACAAAGTGCACCAGTTGTGAAAATATGACAAAACATAAACTAGAAAACAAATTATTATTATTTGTAGATATTAATTTGATAATTTTCATACATTTTAGACACCATTTTGGTTAGTATGGCACAGATCATTGAAAAAATAAATAATTAATATTCAAAGTTATTTTATACCTTGTTTTTAGAAAGCAGTTTATTTGTTGTTTGATATATTATTAGTACAGTCAAATCCGCTTATTTGCATACCCATATGCAATTAACCAGGTTAGTCAATTAACCGATAGTACCGACTTTCATCCAACAGCCATTCAATTACAAAAAAGCACGAGAGAAGTGCGGTACTTCATACTGTAACAATTATAGTTAACACATGCAGTTGGATATATATAAATGTAAAAAATCATAATAATAATTAAAAAATAAAAATTATATTAAGTGACATTTTTGTTTTAATCTGCCAGTAATTGGTATTATTTTTTTAACGTCATTGTTACCTGTTGATACTGGGCATCATTGTCTTATAAACATAAGCTTTGTGCATAAAAAAGAAGTACTGACCATCCAGTAACATAAACAAAGTGTATTAGCCATGTAGTTATATAAATGCAGGGCTAGCCCTGGGTTACAATTTATGTTCGCCAAAAAATTCGCCAATCTGCAAATTCTTTCGCCAATTTCAATATGTATTCGCCAAATATTTTTAGAATATATTTAAAAAAAAAAAGAGGGTTTTATTCATATCAATGCTCAAATATTCTCATTACGTTTTTTCTTGCATTACAGACTTTTATAGGTCTTTTGTATACTAGTGAAGTACACAGATACAGATGAAGTCAAAACCATTAAAAATAATATAAAACAGAGCTTGTTTTCAAATTTAATATTTGTCTTTTATAAGTTTATTGAGTTGTAGGCTTAGGCCTATGTGTCAAGTGTGTAACTACGTTTGATACATGACAGTAGCCTCAGTAGGGCCTCTGATCTTGGTACCGAGTAGTTGTCTTTGCGTAAGGGCAGCTATTCATTAATAATAGTAAATACACTTTTGGAAATCAAGGTAAGAGTCAGAAACCCTGAGCACTGATTAGCGGTTAATTTGTCTGATGTGTTAACAATGGTAATTAACCGGGATTAATCACACAGCACATCGTTCTAGTGACATACTCGGTACATGCCGATGGTGTAATTAATTCTCAGTACACCTCGGTAAACTCTTGTGTATGTGACCGACGCCCTGTAGAAGTAAAAAAAATAAAAAAAAATAAAAGTACCTTTTGTGTGTTTATTGCTGTCAAAACACAGGCATGCGATAATCTTTTTCAAACCGGATGTTTGTCTCGTTCATTACAAATCTTTATTTCTTTGAGAGGGATAGCGAGATGTAAAATCCCAGTGTTACAGACCAAAAAATAATCGTAATTTGACGGCTGCATACATTTCAAATAATACTTCTATACTATACTTAGTATACTCTAACGATAATTTAGCTAATAAAGATTAAATATGATAAAATATTAGGTGTCTTTCAAATAATTTCTTCAGCCTACCCTCTATGTAAAAATGAACTAATCCTCGCAACCTAAATTTTACATCTAGTCTTTTATTATTATACAAAAGCTTCAACTGTGACTAATAATAATTACAACACAGGTTAGCTAGTCACCCACTGTTTATTACTAACAATGTAACTTGTCTTAAACATTATTTTATATTTTTCACTGATATGTATTTTATTTTTATTATTTCTGTTTACGACAATCACCGGGAAAAAATAGACTGATCACGTGGACATGCAATTGGTGCCAAATATATCAGCTAAGCGGAGCAATCCACAGAATCGGTTACAAATGTTAGAATAGAAGTCTTTTGCAAAACAATTTGCCAAACTGAAAATTATTTCGCAAATATTTTTTAATATTCGCAATTGGCGAACTTGGTGAACGACAGCGCGAGCCCTAAAATGATATAAACTTAAAACAACAGAACCATCACACAGTTCATCGGTACACATCTTTACAAAATGGCACCAGTTTCCGGGATTACCGGGCCGCTGATTGACCGAATGCACCTTACTAGTAGAATTAAATTACCAAGTACAAAGTTGCAGTGAAGACTGGTCTGGTGTTCTTTCCATCACAAAAGATGTGGCAAGCTTTGGCATTATTTGTAATCACCAGATAATGACTTGGCTATTGTTAAGCAATTAAAGTTAAACTCTGCCATGGAGTTGTTATCAGTTCCAGCAATCTACATAGCATGCATGACCGTTCTAATACAACTGAATGACCTTCATGCTGTGGTCCGACTGATTGGTGTCTAATAATATATACCAGTTACTTTTAGTGACGATTCATAAATAACAGGGTGTTTATTTTTTGTTCTTATTTTTTAACAATCCAACCAATTCAGGTGCGTGTGCTGGTAGTTTAAAAGTTTAACAGCTTTGTATTATCAGCAGATGACAAATTATTTTCTTTTGCATCTAATGAATAGGCGAACAATAACCTTTTCTCAGTCGCATTTATTAAAAGCATAACAGCCTAGGATGATTAATCTCTAAACCTTTAATTGCTAAGGCTTCTCAACATAATGTAGTTAATATAGAACAATGATTGCCCTGAACACGTCAATCGAATACGGTCTCAATAGTTGAGTGCACACATGCGTACAAGTGGTAATTCTGAAAAATTACGACTCGGAGAGTGCAATAAACTTGTGATCGACAGATTAGCCTGTTGTTAAGATGGCCTCTGATTAATAGCAATGTATTTATTGCAAACATAACATTAAGAGTTAGGCTGATTCAACTTAATCATTTCATTCTTAAATCTTGTAGTAAGGCATTGTGATTGAAACTACTATACATGCTGACTGGCGATTACAGTCATGACACAGTGAGCACAAACAAAACAGATTTTAATCAGTGATTTATTTCAGCTTTTCCCCCAAATTCTGACAGACTTGTTCAGAACTTTGTGACATTAATTTAGCACTTAGTTACTTTCATGTGCAATTGACCAATATTTAGTCTCTAGACCGTGCAATTAACTGGATGGTTTGTAGTAGTAAAAGGGCAAATGGTTCAGTGTTGGGTGAAAATAGTTGATTAACCGAATTATGCAAATAAGTGGAGTTGACTGTATTTCATATTATATTAACAAAATATTTAATAGTTTATAAATCTTATCACTGCTTGCATTCACACGTTTGTCAAAGATTACTTACATTGGCTGGAAAATGACTGGCGGGAGCACTGTTCGATCCATTTACAGGACCAGAACTTATCCGAGGAGCTCTGTAGGCTGGCTCTGTGGTGTCTTGTGGAGTATGCTGAAACAATGTACAATTTACTATAACATTTTTGTAAAACAAACAAAATTAACACACAATGAACACATCTTTGTTGTCCAAACTGTAAACCATAGCTATTTTCTGTCTTACTTATTGTTATTTAAAAACATGGTCAAAAAGGAAAACAATACATTGATTTACTGAAGCTTCTGAGTGTATTCAACTGGATCAAAAGTTTACCTCAATCTATGACAGTTGATGAACTCTCACATTTTAAAGCTACAAAACCATCAGTTTTCCTCAAGTTAAAGGACACTGGTTGATTTAGGCAGGCACACCCTTCCACTCCATCCATACACCCTCTCCACCCGAGTCCTTTGAGGTTAATTAATCCTACCACCAATAGCATGTCAGCCAAGCATTCTTTCAATGACCTACATCCTGTCCCATAATTGACAGAGGCTCCCTCTCACATTAGCCCTTGCTGTTTTCACGCAACCAATTGGTCCTGCTCCCATATGCTTGCATAAAATAACTTCCCTGTAGGCAAAAAAGTGCCCGACTTGTCACACACCAATATTGCTCATTTATTATCTCAAAATCACGCTGAATTTGTACCATGGAATAATAAAAAAACATGCAGGTCATAGCTTCTATATATTAAATTGATTAACTTCTGCTTTTAATGTTTTGACTGGTGTGTAGATCTTTTATATGCAATCCATTGATAGACCAGTCATGAGGCACTTGCTAGGATGGGAAACGAGTACCAGTGAGGTACATGATAAGCTGTTCAAAACTAGGTCGTTGTGACCTACTTACGGTAAGCAACACACTGCCATCCCAAGTTGTACTTGCATGCAAGGTCTAATGATCATACATGAATTGATAAGAAAGATAAGTTTCGGAAACGCTATGTACCATAATAAAACCCGTCAAACATGGGAGGTATAAAAATATTTGGGCACTTGTTGGGACAGTGGAAAAAAACAGAGTCCATGAATGCTACTGGACAGTGCACAGAATACAAATAACTGAAATAATGTCTGGTCACACAGGTGTATTTGAAAATACATAAAAATAAGTAATTGTTTCCGGTACTATGTTGGTAGCTAGTGTATTGGTAAAATCACGGATCCAAAAACTATTTTCCTATGATGACTATTCAACAAAAATAATATATATATTTATTTTTTAACAACCATTTCCAATGAATTCCCATGATCACAAGGCACGGAATTAAAAAAAAGGTTTCCCATGAAATTTGAAATCCTATGGCCTGACACGTTACCTTGACAACATATGGAACTGGAATTTGTCCCACTTGACCGTGAGCATTTCTTGCTGTCCACCATTCCCTCTCATCTTTTGAAATAATTTCTAATATTTCTCCTTTCGTAAAAGGTAAATCCTCCTCATCCTACAATGAAAATCATCAAATTACAAAACAGTTCGTTTTCTTTAATGACACCACTAGAGCACATCGGTTATTGGATATGTAGTCATCAGAGAAAAACCCCTATATTTTTCCTTTGACCAGTTGTGGTACACAGGTTGGAACGAGAAAAAACACCATCAGTTTCAAACCTATGATACAAGCACCTCAAGCTAGCACTCACCAGACTGAGCTAAAGCCCAACCCAGAGCAAATGACAAACACTAAAAAGAAAAGAAAAAAAAAGAATCTGTAACAGAATAAATATGGTATTACACATTTAAGGATTAATCTACACTAACCTGAATAATTTATATTAAATAAGAGTACCGATGAGGTATATGATACTCCCGTCAGGAGTGTTATGAAAACCATAGATATTAATGAACATATTACGGGTATGATTCAATTCTAATTATGTGAAATTTTTGCAATGGGATGGATGAACAGTTTCGGACCAACTAGTCATAATACTGTATCCATTGGACAAGGTGCTGTCTGCAAGATATGGTCCGGACAGAAAAAAAGGTTAACAGACGAACATGCATACATATGTACAGAATATAAATAAATATAATTTAGTTCGAAACGGATGTTCTATTTATACCTAGTATGATTACTGTTTCTTAAAAAAAAAAAGGTACTCTTTTAAAGTAAGATACTGGAGAAAGACAACATCTGTAAAAATATTTCACTTTCACTATTTGCCAACATTTAGTAAATTATTTGCAACAATTATGTATTTGAAAAATCTATTAAAATCAAATATTGGATCATCTGAAAATATGCAGTAAATTGCTTTAAGTGACTATGTATGACTATTGGACTAATATTTGTCAAAAGCCATGTTGAAAGGAATACAAGTTTTGTTTGTATATTTAAACTTAGAATGCTTTGGCACATACCTTTCCCGCAAAGTCATATTTTGTTATAACCTTCTCTCTTCGAGCCTGAAAAATAAAACATTCTTATTTAAGAATATATTTTTTTCACATTTTGCGGAACAATTCATGGGCACTAACAGTGAATTCAAGCAAGCTTTGACAAAAATAGCCCTGTGTACAAGTTGGGAGGAATAGACAATGGGAGGCCACGTAATAAGAATGCGAATATCTCCATTATTAATTATTCTATTAATAGAGAACGCGAAACTTCTGTCGACATTCAACAAAGACTTATTGGAGACATTTGTGAACTATTGCTTATCACGAAATAAAAAAATATTTTGTTGTTAAAGGTAGAGTAAACTCCAACAAGAGCTTTATGTATTGGAAAGATACATACTTGGACCACCAACACATATCGATTTTAACACATGAAAAACGCGTAGTAATTTTATTCCTGCTAACATGGGGCAGCCATTTTGTTTTGCTTTTGTGACGTCCAGTGGTATAGTTTTATACATTATTACGCCTATTGGTAGGATACGTTCAAGCTAAAACGACCACTCACGATACCAAGTGATACTTTTCTTTTCTTTGGGACCCAGTACCCTACTATATTTTACACCAGCTGTCTCCAAATGCACTCAGCCAACAAACTATTTGATTGGTGTCCGTTGTGTCCAATTGGTTTAATGTGAAGCACACAAACCAGTCTAGCTAACATGACTGAACTCATCCCTTTGGATATAGCCCACATGTCGTTCAGCCCTGAACTGGCATGTGTATTCAAATTGACATGCATTGTTGGTCTGTTTTCATTACTTTGGTTCAAAGAGTTTCACATTCCTACTCGAGACAGCAAAGCATGCGGTTGTGTTTAGCGATCGTCGAGGTTTCTCTCCCCCCCCCACCCTTGGGGCTGTGTTGCGCGAGCTTGGTCCTTAGGCCAAGTATCGCGTTGAACACAATGAGAGTTCAGCTGTTGTCACTTTGTGTTATGGTGACAATAGACCCAAGCGCACGAGCAGTAGTCTGAGGAGAAGGCGTCCCAAGGCGACTCAGGGGGGACCAAACTCAGCTGCTCAACCACCGGGGGCGGTCCCTTCTGCTTCAAAGAAAGTCGAGACCGGCATGGGCGTTCAGGGGGGACCAAAGCCGACATCTCAACTGTCGGCGGCTGTCCCTTCTGCCACCCCCACTACTCAGAAGCAGCAGACGCCAGGAGCGGCAAAGGTGGGGCCTAAGCTGTCAACTCAACTGGCAGTAGCGGCCCCTCCTCCTGTAGCACCAGCACCAATGGAGACAGCTCCAGCCAGCCAACCGGCGTCTCCACGTGTTGTTGCGACAGCTGGTGCAGAGCGGGACGCCAAGAAGAGGAAAGTGTCGGTTCAGGACCCATCCGACACCCAACCCACTACTTGGCAGATCGCCTGCGACAAGCTTCCTGGACAGTACCACGAATGTGTCAAGGGGGAGTTCACTGCTACCTCCCAACTGCCAGGCCCCTTCATCCCCAAGAGTTGGAGACCAACACCATCTGGTCAGGGGTGGTACCAGTTCCAGTACGTCGAGAAGAGTCGCACCTTCTACTTGACGTCTGAGCGGAACGGGGTGTATCGGCAAGTACTGCTGAAATCAGACATGGATAATCTAATCGTCCATCGGATTATCAGGCTGATACTTCCAAAAGATTAGCCAGCCTTACTTCGGGGAGAGTGCTACATTGACCTGCCTCACTTCTTCCCAAGGTTCCGAGCCGATCACCCCAACATCTCGCCATGAGTTCTGCCAAACCTCTCCTAGGGCAGGAACCTCCTTTTTAGGGCTTAGTTGGACTTTAAATCTTTTGGCCGTGGTTAAAAATGTTATGTTAATTTTTTTGTAAACAGTCCAACACACTTTACTTTGGTAGCCCGTCTAAATTGCTC
>JAECMU010441349.1:11398-24413 GCA_016106625.1 Dracogyra subfuscus
CACACACACACACACACACACACACACACACACACACACACACACACACACACACATATATATAAAAGATTTCTCTTTAAAGAAAGAAAATTAGCGGTTTTGGTTTGTTTTTGTTGTCTTTATTTTATCTTGTCCGATATTTTAAAAATGGAACATTCTTGTTATTTTCAAAACAGTTTTCACTTTCATTTTACGTCAAGCAAAACACGAAGCACTTTAAAAAAGAAGAAGAAAGAAACGCTTACATTGTTTTGCTTTTAGGAGGAATAGATGTTGTTAGCCAAATATATACTTAATTAATCCCCTTGTGAACATGCCTTGAGCGAAAACATATTACTCTTGCTACAAGGAAAACTTTTACCCTTTACAACAGCTTTGATATGACGTCTTTTTTATAAATAAGGTTAGAATTAATTAAATACTATCCACGAACTTTGAAATAAATTCTTCAAAAGCAAACGGTTAAAAATTGTTTTACCATAAACGACTTGATGTTTGTCATTTCATTGCAAATTAGAAACAAATGGAAATCATCTAATGAGATTGGATGACATTCATTGATGACTTCTTTCAGAAATATTGTACTTTAACGAATCTGTAGCAATACGTCATTGACACCTCACAAACGAGAAGGAAGGAAGGAAATGTTTTATTTAACGACGCACTCAACACATTTTATTTACAGTTATATGGCGTCAGACATATGGTTAAGGATCGAACAGATTTAGAGAGAGGAAATCCGCTGTCACCACTTCATGGGCTACGTTTTTCGATTAGCAGCAAGGGATTTGTTTTATTCACCAACTCACAGACAGGATAGTACATACTACGACCTTTGTTACACCAGTTGTAGAGCACTGACTGGAACGAGAAATAGCCCAATCGATCCACCGACGGGGATCGACCCTAGAGCGACCGCGAATCAATCAAGAGCTTTATCACTGAGCTACGTCCCGGCCCCACACAAATGAAGAAGAAAGGAAGGAAATGTTTTATCTAACGACGCACTCAACACATTATATTTACGGTTATATGGCGTCAGATATATGGGATGGTGCATATAAAAGATCCCTTGTTGCTAATAAAAAAGAGTAGCCCATGAAGTGCCGACAGCGGGTTTCCTCTCTCAATATATGTGTGGTCCTTAACCATATGTCTGATGCCATATAACCGTGAATAAAATGTGTTGAGTGCGTCGTTAAATAAAACATTTCCTTCCTGTTGCTGATTTTGCTATTATTGCTTATGCTGCTGCTGTTGCTGCTGCTGCTGCTGCTGCAGCTGCTGTTGTCTTCTTTTATGACGACTATAGTTCGGCTGAACGTTATCAAATTAAAAGATTGCAGCTGTACTCAAATAATTTACAGATATTTTGAATATGATATCCAGAGGTTATATAACAGATGCTGCCCTCATCCCTACTCCATTTTATGAGTGTTTAACATTTCCAATAATTACAAGTCACGGTCATCAAGAACAATACAGAATCATGAAAGAAAAATATCTCATACTAGAATAAGCATCTGTAAACAAGCACTGTTGATGTGATCAAACTCCAAAACATTATTACAAAACAAACATCAAAAGATTAAAAACTATGTCCATATAAAGAACATAATATCACAATGGACAACAAAATATCACCATCAACAATAAAACGCAACAGTCAATAATGAAAATCAGAAATAAAACAAAATACCATAAGTAAATACACCATAGCATAAGATTATAAATACAACAACATGTTATCAATAATATCAAGAATAAACCACCACCAACACCATAATCGCCAATGGCAATATTATAATCCTTACAAGGAACCACAGACAAAGTAATTCTGTGTGTACGTCTCACAAAACATAACAGTATATAATGTATAAAAGTTCTCAAGCTAGTCCTGAGGAGCTGTGAGTCTAAACTGAATTAAAAACAAATTGTTCAAAACAACAACAACAGTTTTGCAATATCATATTACCAATAACAATTAAATCAGGAAATAATGACATCAAGAAGAACAGAGCACCAGCATCAAGATTAAGAAGATCACCGAGAACAAAAGACACCATCATATTTGAATGACATCAAGAACAAACCACTGTCATCAAATATAATCCTCCTCATCACCATCATCACTATCGTAATCATCAACAACAAAACAACATCACCAAAAACGTAATATCAATATGGAGTGAATCAAACAGCGAGAAATGAAGTAACTATTATCATTTTACCTATTATCCATGATTACATTACACTTCTCAGCAAAGGTATTGCTATTTTCAGAGCCTTCACCTATATACTGTTATCCTTAGGTATATATAGAACAATGTAACAACAATTTCTCTCTGCAAATTAATCATTTCCATCTGAGCTAAATATGTCATTTGTTCTAGGTTGTCCTGGAGAGCATTTTTCTTGGATAATATTACGGAAATCCATTTGATCTGATTAAACATGGTTTTGTAAAAGGGAATTGAACAAAATCCATAATCTAATCTTTTAGCTACTCATTGCACGTAGAGATTGTATTTACAAAGTGTACACAATGCAACCAAGAGTTACGACCAACAGAGCTGTGATGTTTTTGTTAAAGACAGATTCCTCTGAGACTGAAAGAAGCCGAGTTTTATTTGAAGAGGAAAGTAAAAGGACACGGCGTTAGGTTACTGTTCCATTAGTGCCCACGAGACAGACAACAATAGGAAATAATGGATAACTAACTATTGAAAACAAAATAAAATTAACATGTCTGTGCCAGACAATGCTCCTTGCTTGCTGTTTGTCAACTTACAGGAAACCTTAAAGCAACTATCTAGAGAAAGTGTATATTATGGATCCATTCTAAAATATCTTAGAAGACATCATTCACAATATTTATTGTTTTGTCGCGTGTGGCACCATTCTTCAATGTCCTTCAGTTGTTGTTGTTTTTGTGTTTTTTGTGTTTTTGTTTGCTTTTGTGTTGTTGTTTTTTGTTGTGTTTGTTGGTTGTTGTTGTTGTATTGTTGGTGTTGTTTGGTGTTGTTTTTTGTTGTTGTTTTTGTTTGTTTGTTTGTTTGTTGTGGGGTTTTTTGTTGTTGTTTTTTTGTGTGTGGTTTTTTTGTTGTGTTTTTTGGAGGGGGGGGGGGGTAGTTTTGGGGTTTTAAAACAATAGTTGTATTTTTATTGGGATTCTATTTTTGTTTTTTATTTGATAATTCTAAGACACTGTCTTCACAGCACAAGGTACTTTATATACACTTGTCCACAGCCAAGACAACATATTATACCACGGAATTTGATATAGGAGTCGCGGATTACAGAATGGAACGAAAAGAAAAAAATCAACAGAGGCATTTCGATTCTGCAAAACCTAGAACTCCAGGAGACTGCTCTGTCGACTGAATTCGATCTCCATGCCATTCATTATGAGGATAATCCACTATGTCAGAAAATCTGTCAATGACACACCGGAAATGTGGACGATGCTGTTTAATGTTAGCTAACATGTACAGACCACGACAGTCGGTGTATTTTATTCTACAAGATGCGTGATTGACGTGCTGGTTGCAATAACCACACTATGTTAGTGATGATTCCCTTAGCAGCAGTAATGGGATCGCGTGACAATCTCGAGGTGGCGGATTTAATTCCAGTGACAAAAACAAAAAAGACGAGTTCTAAACACGTTGTATAATAAACAAGCAATTGTTTATCTGGTGATCAATCGTGTACGCATGCGTTGTTTTAAAGACATAAAAAACAAATATATAAATTAAATGATTTTTGGTTAAGTTACACCAATACATTGATATTTTTAAAAATAAAATAAAGAAAAGAAACGAAAACATTGAATTTTAAATATATAAAACAAGTAGTGTTTATTTGGTGATTACATTTGTATACAGTGGTTTAAAGACCTAAATGAAAAACATTTTCTTTTTTATATATTCCGTGATACTTGGTGGATCCATGCAACTGACTGGGTTTTAAACATATAGCACCAAAGCAAGGGGTTTTTTTGGGGTGATTATTTTTATACACATATATTGTTTTAAAGACATAAATAAAAGATAAATCATAATTGTTCATGATACACCAACATACAGTTTTAATAATATAGCACCAAAACAAGGGGTTTTATTTGATGATTAATCTTTAAACACATACATGTATTTTGTTTTAAAGATATGAAAAAGATAAATAAAATGATATTTGTTCACGATACACCAACACAATGAGTTTTAATTATATTATACCAAAACAAGTGGGTTTTATTTGATAGTTTTATAGTTAATAACCCACAGTACAATGTTTTTGGAAAGGCGCTTCTAAACCGGCAATTTTCCCTGTTTTGAGTAATTTTCGAAATTGTTCCATTAAAATAAATATTATGTTGTTCCAAGTGAGGTACCGGGCCATACCAAAGACCGGCCTGGGAGAGGCTTGGCCCGATTGGGACAGACGTTCCCGGGTTGAGATAGTTATATGGGCACGTTAATAGAAGTCGTCAGGTCTAATAAGATAAACTACATTAATTTTACTACTACGCAAGCATTAGTCTATGTAGTTTTTAAGCAAGAAAGGCAGTGTTTAAAGGGACATTCCCGAGTTTGCTGCATTGTAAGATATGAAATACTTCTACGATTAAACTTACCTATTAAATATATTTTCTTGTTTAGAATATCAATGTCTGTATATTTAATGTGTTTCTGGTTGTCTTAATACTTGTAAGAAACCCAAACTGGAATTCGTCTTCAAATAATTTCGTACGTACGAAAAATATCTTTTAGGAAATAAAACGAAAATAGAACGATCAGAAACGCGTTTAATATACAGCCACTAATATTCTAAACAAGAAAATATATTTAATATGTAAGTTTAGTCGTAGAAATATCTTATTAGTCGATAACATCTTAAAATATTTCAGCAAACTCAGGAATGTCCCTTTAACGTTTCCTATATCCAGAATATATTTTAGGAAATAAAATGAAAATTAACCTAGTACAAATATTAGAACGATCAGAAACACGTTTAATATAGAACCACTAATATTCTAAACAAGAAAATATATTTAATATTTATGCCCGATGGCTTAACCACGACGCCACCTAGGCCGGTATTTGAAGATTGCAGCTGTTGACTTCTAAGTGTCAGAAAAGGGGAGTAACTCTCAATACACCTCAAGACACAGATAACACATCACATGATATGACAATCGGTTCTACCTACAGGAATCAACAGTGGGTTTTTTTACACCATAATTATGGAAGCTGATCACCTTTCTGCACTGCATAGCCTAATAGTGAAATCAGTTCTGGTTCCAGCAAAAAATAAGATAAAACGAAAGCGGCACTATTTTCATTGGAACTATATTCGTCAGCAGCGTGCCGCTGATTGGCTACAATAGTGGCGTTACCCTTAAGTGCAAGAAACATGGCCGCGCTGTTATTACTGCCAGTCTGATGACATGTTGTCTCGTTGGTACGAGAGCAATGCCATTTTGACTTGAAGACTCTCAGACACCAAGTGTCTGCTATTCAACACAGGCGAACAGCTTCCGGTTTCGTAATGTGATCTAAATTACATATGAGTCGCCAATGTCGGCCAAAAACTAATGTGAAAGTAGTTATCAGTCGAGGATTTAGGTTGGTGGGTTTTTTTATTTTATAGTGTACTTCTGCGGCGTTGATAAAAAAAAGTTTTAATAATAATAAAACTAAAAAACCCAAACTCATTGTCCAATACAAAGATAAAATAAATTACTTGACGAAAAAAACCGAGGAAGGGTTTGTTAAATCTATGCCTAATGCCCTGTTTGGCGTCTACGTATGATTGTCAATAATTATATCGTTCAAAAACAAATATGACAATAAACAGTTACAGGCAATAGTCGAGAGATATTTCTAATCAATATCAACGCTGGCTGTAAAGTTAGAAATTGGCAAACAGTTTGCAGTAACTGACAAAACAGAAACAAACAGAAAATGAATAAATAAAACAGACACAGACATGGACTCATAGAAAGTCTCAGTGGGTAGGTGTAAACCACTTGCACCGACCAGTGATCCATAACTGGTTCAACAAAGGCCATGGTTTGTGGGAAGCGCAAATAAAAGATCCCTTGCTGTTAATCGGAAAGAGTAGCCCATGAAGTGGCGATAGCGGGTTTCCTCTCAAAATCTGTGTGGTCCTTAACCATATGTCTGACGCCATATAACCGTAAATAAAATGTGTTGAGTGCGTCGTTAAATAAACCACTTCTTTCTTTCTTTCTTTCAAATCATGGGAAACGTCATTATTAAACTTTTCATTCCGTGAAAATGGACACTAACTTTAGATAATCTACAAACGTTTAACACATTTTGATAAAGTTATAACAAGAGTCTGTGACGTTGAAAAAGTAAAATATATTTTAAAACCGGACTAAAACTCGACTCTATAACTGTTACTTCTTAGACGCACACGTGTACGTTTTTAAACAATATAAAAAATGCATTTTGTGATATTAAAAACACCCGTATAACCAAAAACGCTTCGGATGTATAGAAGTGTATAATCTAGCCAATAAAATATGAGTAAAGTATAATTTTGGTTATCGAAAACAGCTCTAATTATGAGAAGAAGAAAAATATGTCATAACATTTAAAAACTAGGGTATGTCACTTTAAAGGGACAGATCCTAGTTTTAAGGGTGTCGGCCCAGGAAGTCGACAAATCTTTTTTGTTTCGTACCGGGACGTAGAATAATAAAAGTCCCGGAACGTAGACATATCGAACTGGTTTGTAAGTTCTGCGCTGCAGTTACGAGACGCCTTTTTTTTAACAACGAGATGAGAACTCTGAAGTAGACGGATCTAATTGGTTTGCATGTTCATTTCTTTCATTTTCAATATTGTTTAAACTTCAAACTTCAAACTTTATTTAATACACTCAGGCTGTCACACAACAGCATATGAGGAATTCATGTACAATGGGTTTATATATTGACAAGATGACAACAGGAGTTCTTCGTAAGATATATACAGGCATACATAAAAAATAACTATATAAATACATATATACACATACTAAATTTTATATATATATAGTAGTACCATAACGTTATGGAATAAAAACTATGGTGACACATTCAGAGCAAGCTGTTATAGCGCACGCCTGTCTTGGGCACACACTTCAGCTATCTGAGCTGTCTGTCCAGGACAGAATATAAATTAGTGGTTAGTTGTTATTGTTAGTGAAAGAGAAAAGAGGGTGTAGCTACACCCGGCCATACACCTACCCAATGAGTCCTTAAAAACTCGCGCTGGGTGGGAGCCGGTACCGGGCTGCGAACCCAGTACCTACCAGCCTGTTGTCCGGCGACTTAACCGCTAGGCCACCGAGGCCGGTTGTTTGCATGTTCTACTTTGTGGTCATTTGTAACTACATATATATAACAACTATATGTTTATATTTTTATTATCCTAATTCTTTCGTTTAATTTTTGTTTCCTGTATTTGTATACTGTAACCTATTACACAACTGTTTTTGTTCTATAACTGTATTCTTGTCTGTTTTGTGTTTATAGTCATGCTGACTTTGGCAAATAAATAAATTGAACTGAAATTGAATTGTAGTAATAGTAATAGCTGCGGTACAGTATCATCTCGTTGTTACCTTTTGACTGCGCACACCGTCAATCAGGTAAAATGGCAATTAATGAGTTCCGGGAAATCGACAGATCATCACTGGTACATTTCAGCTAGTCCCGCTAAGTAGACACAATTTTAAGATCATTTATACAAGTTGTCGACTTCGCGGGCCATAACCGTTTTAAGCCGTGAAAATTGACAGTTTGTTCAGTTAATCTATAAACCTCAACACATTAGGATAAAGTTACATTTGAGTGAAACATCAATCAGTCAATCAATCAAAGGGTTTAACGTGCACATTCAGAACAAGCTGTTGTAGCGCACGCCTGTCGTGGGCGCAAGAGCTTGTGGAGCAAGCTCTTTCGTCCAAGACAGAACGTTGGGGGGTGGGGGCGATGAAGGAGGGACCGCCCGCACTGGCAGGTGCAAGGGAGCACCAGCAGCCCGAACAAGATCGGTAACAGGTGGTGGTGGTGGTGCTATGGAATTATGAATGGAGCAGTTAATATGCCAAAGAGAAAAGGTGCGCATTTCAGTATGAAGGAATGTTGGCGCTGTTTTTTTAACGGTCGATCAAAATGGAAATGGTAACGGAGCTAGTATAGTTTTGAACTTAGTAGATCGAGAGTAGCTCGTTAATTAGACCTCATTGTTGCTGTGGTGTCTTCCTAGGTTGCCCGTCACCAAGAACATTACCAGCAGCAATTGAAACACGAGTCTGTGACTTTGAAATAGTGAAATAACCTCTATAACAGACTCAAACTGGATTACATTGTTGTTTCTTCTCAGATGCACGTGCGTTTTTAAAAATATGAGAACTGCATTTTGTGATATTAAAAACACTAGAACAACTAAAAATACTTCGAATGTACGGAAACGGATAATCTAAACAAAGTAAAGTATGATTTCAGTTATCAAAAACGGGTCTAATAATAATAATAATAAATATTCCTTAGCGTTTAAAAACTAGGGGTATGTCCCTTTAAACAATATGAAAAATGCATTTTGTGATATTAAAACACCCGTATATCCAGAAAGTAAAAGTATAATTTCGGTTATCAAAAACGGCTCTAAATGCGAGAAGAAGAAAAATATGCCTTAATGTTTAAAAACTGGGGTATGTCACTTTAAATGCACAAAATAAGACTGGATTACTATTTGTGTTTCTTTTGTTGTTCAGTATACATGTATATAGGATTAAACACAAGAAAAGAAAAAATATATATATATTGACGTGAGGTATGAAAAACTAACTTAATTTAAACAATTAGAAGTAGAACACGTCTCTTCTTTTGTAGATAAATGACATTCAAATATCACTGTACTACTCTTAGGGTTTCTTGATATTTACAAGACATGAGTGCATAAGAGTCATTCCATGTCATTTCAACACAGCTTTTGACATCACCATCACCAATTTTCATGAAATTTGGCATAATGATTGGTATCGTGGAGGAACACTCAGAAACTAAATTTTACCTTTCTGAGTTAAATACTTTTTGAGATATGGGTTAACGAACTTTGGCTGAAATCGCGTGGCCTTGTGGGTTCAAACATTCATATCTCCGGTGATATACCACTTAGAAACATGGGGCTTGTACCATTTTAAAGGTCATATGAAGCCCAATTCTGTATTCTATTCAAATATTATAATTAATTTTGTTTTAGCAAATTTAACCGGAGGTATGAATGTTTGAACCCACAAGGCCACGCGATTTCAGCCAAAGTTCGTTAACCCATATCTCAAAAAGTATTTATCTCAGAAAGGTAAAATCTGGTTTCTGAGTGTTCCTCCACGATACCAAACATTATGCCAAATTTTACGAAAATTGGTGATGGTGATGTCAAAAGCTGTGTTGAAATGACATGGAATGACTCATAAGCCACACATGAAGACATGTGGTGTTTAATGACGCAAACACTGAGGGCCTCAACGACGATACACTTGTTACAACATAATACTGGCTTTTGTTCTTGCACCGGCCTCGGTGGCGTCGTGGTTAGGCCATCGGTCTACAGGCTGGTAGGTACTGGGTTCGGATCCCAGTCGAGACATGGGATTTTTAATCCAGATACCGACTTCAATCCCTGAGTGAGTGCTCCGCAAGGCTCAATGGGTAGGTGTAAACCACTTACACTGACCAGTGATCCATAACTGGTTCAACAAAGGCCATGGTTTGTACTATCCTGCCTGTGGGAAGCGCAAATTAAAGATCCCTTGCTGCCAATCGGAAAGAGTAGCCCATGAAGTGGCGACAGCGGGTTTCCTCCCAAGCATATGTGTGGTCCTTAACCATATATTCGACGCCATATAACCGTAAAATAAAATGTGTTGAGTGCGTCATTAAATAAATCATTTCGTTCTTTCTTTATTTATTTTTTCTTTATTTTTTCTTGCACTTGATTCGCGGTTGGTTTGGGATCGATTCCCGTTGGTGGGCACATTGGGCTATTTCTCGTTTCAGCCACTGCACCACGAATGGTACATTATAGGCCGTGGCATATACTACTCTGGAATGGTGCATATAAAATATCCCTTGCTGCTAATCGGAAAGAGCAGCCCATGAAGTGGTGACAGCGGGTTTCCTCTCTTAATATTCGTGTGGTCCTGAGCCATATGTCTGAAGCCATATAACCGGAAATAAAATGTGTTGAGTGGGTCGTTAAATAAAACATTTCTTTCTTTGTCTATTATAAATAGATTCTAACACCGGCTCTTGTTCTTGCACTGAATGTTAGTGGGGTGGGAGGAGGGGCGGGATGTAGCCCATTGGTAAAGCACTCGGCTGATGCGCGGTCGGTTTTGGGATCGATGCCCGTCGGTGGGCCCACCCATTGGGCTATTTGTGTTCCAGCCAGTGCAACATGACTGGTAAATCAAAGACCGTGGTATGTGCTATACTGTATGTGAGGTGGTTCATATAAAAGACCCCTTGCTACTAATGCAAAAAAAGGTAGCGGGTTTCCTCTCTAAGATTATATGTCAAAATTACCAAATGTTTCGAATCCATTAGTCGATGATTAATAAATCAATGTGCTCTAGTGCTATCGTTACACAAAACAAAACTTTCACTTTGGTACAATATAATAGACTATAACACTGGCATCTGTTCTTGCTCTGTATGTTAGTGACTTCTAAATTATGAGGTGTTAGAAGATTATCCTGTCACAGACTCTTGTTTCACCCTGTTTGTTACAGGTTTGTAAATTAACGGGTTGAAACTAGGGTTCATGTGAAAAATATGCTTTAGTATTTAAAAAACTAGGGTATGTCCCTTTAAAAGTAAGAGTTAATAGTTATCTGAACAGAATGTGTGGATTTGGCGCCAAAGCCTCGTGACTAATTCTCTGTAATGCTGTTTTCTAGTCTGATTCACTTTAATTCTTTAAAATAATGTAATTATTGATCGATCTGTAGTCTGGTCTATTTCATTTTAACTATATAGGTTAGTGTAATTCACTTTAAAAGGACATTCCTGAGTTTGCTGTAATGTTTAAGATGTTATCGACTAACAGAGACTTTTTAATGATTGTAATTGCAAATCGACTATATTTGTTCTGCATAATATATTAGTGGCTGTATATTAAACGTGTTTCTGGTCGTTCTAATATTTGTACTAGGTTAAATTTCATTTTATTTCCTAAAATATATTCTTTTCGTACGTATGAAATTATTTGAAGACAAAATTCAGTTTGGGCTTCTTACAAATATTTAGACGACCAGAATCACATTGAATATACAGACACTGATATTCTAAACAAGAAAATATATTTAATATGTAAGCTTAATCGTTGAAATTGATCATTAGTCGGAAACATCTTACAATGCAGCAAACTCGGGAATGTCACTTTAAATCTGTTGTCTTGTCTATCTCGCTTTACATTTGTAGTCTAGTCTGATTCATTTATATTTATAATTAAAGGGACATTCCCGACTTTCGTACGTGTTCAGGAAATAAAATGAAAATTAACCTAGTACAAATATTAGAACGATCAGAAACACGTTTAATATAGAACCACTAATATTCTAAACAAGAAAATATATTTAATATGTAAGTTTAATCGTAGAAATATTTTATTAATGGGTAACATCTTAAAATATTGCAGCAGACTCAGGAATGTCCCTTTAAGAATAATGTATTTTAAATCTATAGTGTTGTCTAATACATTTTAAATCTATGGTCAAGTCTAACTCACTTTAACTATATTGTCTAGCCTAATTAATTTTAAATATGTAGTCTAGACTAATACATTTTAAATATATAGTCTTGTCTGTAGTCATTACCTTAATCAAGAATCCTATATACCTAGCACAAAGTATAGTTTTGATACAACGGTGGTTTTGACAATATCTCATTTTATCAATAATGTTAATCTATAACACATTTAATGGATTGGTCAGTGCCAGTAGGAAACGAACATTAACAGACTTTTCACGTATGAATAAATTCACATAAATCATTTAGTAGGTGTCGTTAAACACATCAATTCCAGACGCATTCTATATAATGCTGAATGTATATCTCAGTTATCTGAACCATGAATATAAAACCTTGGTCTAAATGAAAAACCATCGGACAACAATTACAGATGTATTCCAAATAATGGTGAATGTATATCTCAGTTATCTGCACCATGAACATAAACCTTGGTCTAAATGACAAACCATCGGACAACAATTACAGATGTATTACAAATAATGGTGAATGTATATCTCAGTTATCTGAACCATGAATATAAACCTTGGTATAAATGAAAAACCATCGCACAACAATTACAGATGTATTACAAATAATGGTGAATGTATATCTCAGTTATCTGAACCATGAATATAAACCTTGGTATAAATGAAAAACCATCGGACAACAATTACAGATGTATTACAAATAATGGTGAATGTATATCTCAGTTATCTGAACCATGAATATAAACCTTGGTATAAATGAAAACCCAGTAATTATACATGTGTCTAAATTATGCTGAGCGGGCAGCATAGCCCAGTGGTACAGTGCCCGCCTGATGCGCGGTCGGTCTAGGATCGATCCCCGTCAGCTAACCACTGGGTTTTTTTCTCGACATAACCATATGTCCGACGCCGATATAACCGTAGCTAAAATGTGTTGAGTGCGTCGTTAAACAAACCAAAAAAAATATAAAAAATTATGCTGAATAGACACACGTGTTATCTTAACCATGAATACGAAGCTGGATATATGGTATCAAGTGCAGTCGTGTTCTAAATAATATGCTGAATAGACACACGTGTTATCTCAACCATGAATACGAAGCTGGATATATGGTATCAAGTGCAGTCGTGTTCTAAATAATATGCTGAATAGACACGTGTTATCTCAACCATGAATACGAAGCTGGATATATGGTATCAAGTGCAGACGTGTTCT
>JAECMU010441351.1:0-38489 GCA_016106625.1 Dracogyra subfuscus
AGCGTAAGGAAGAGGACTGCATATAAGATAGCACCATAAAAACTACTCTATGGTCATATTATACAACTACTCTTTCCTAAAAAATAATAACTATTTAAAGGAAAAGAATGACTACAACAAGCAGTGAGAAATTTTCAAGTTCCAATAATATATTGACCAGAGAT
This sequence comes from Dracogyra subfuscus, assembly GCA_016106625.1. Lineage (NCBI taxonomy): Eukaryota > Metazoa > Mollusca > Gastropoda > Neomphalida > Peltospiridae > Dracogyra > Dracogyra subfuscus. The sequence continues at coordinate 165 of JAECMU010441351.1, forward strand.
CCACTCTCGGGCTCAAAAAAAATATACTGCAACGGAACCATATATCCCAATATTAAAATACCTATGAGAGAGATACTCCTCAGCAACGATGAAACACTCTGCGTATATGATACATCTGGCGTATATACAGATCCTGATATTCAGATTGATGTCTCTGAGGGTATTGTTCCTATTAGAAAATCATGGGTATTAGATAGAGATGATACAGAAGAGTATGTTGGTCGCATCACAAAGCCCGAGGATGATGGATACAGTACAGATGAGCAATTAGAGTTTGTTACAGCTGGCTCAAAGGGTCTTTATAGAAAACCTCTCCGTGCCAAGAGGGGCAAAAATGTTACTCAGCTACACTATGCAAGAGTTGGGATCATTACGCCAGAGATGGAGTTTATAGCCATCAGAGAGAGCCAAAATAGAGCCATGAGTGAGAGATACCTATCAGATGAGGAGAGAGAAACCAGGCTCAAAGGGGAAAACTATGGAGCAAATTTACCAGAGGAGATCACTCCTGAGTTTGTCAGAAAAGAGGTAGCAGAAGGAAGAGCGGTCATTCCGTGCAATATCAATCATCCAGAGGTAGAGCCTATGATAATAGGCAGGAACTTTCTAGTCAAAGTCAATGCCAATATAGGCAACTCAGCCACCACCTCATCCATAGAGGAGGAGGTAGAGAAGATGGTATGGTCCACCAGATGGGGAGCTGATACTGTGATGGATCTAAGTACAGGCAAAAATATCCATACTACCCGCGACTGGATACTCAGAAACTCGCCAGTACCCATAGGAACCGTACCTATCTATCAAGCACTGGAAAAGGTAGGCGGAGTTGCTGAGGACCTTACATGGGAGGTATTTAGGGACACTCTTATAGAGCAGGCTGAGCAGGGTGTTGATTACTTTACTATCCATGCCGGATTGCTATTGCACCATGTCCCCATAACTGCCAAGAGAGTGACAGGCATAGTCAGCAGAGGTGGCTCTATCATGGCAAAATGGATGATACATCACCACAAAGAGAACTTCCTCAATACCCATTTTGATGAGATATGTGAGATAATGAAAGCCTATGATATTACATTCTCTCTAGGTGATGGATTGCGTCCCGGATCTGTAGCCGATGCCAATGACGAAGCACAATTTGCAGAGCTCAAGGAGCTTGGCAGACTGACCAAAATAGCTTGGAAGCATGATGTACAGACACTTATAGAGGGGCCGGGTCATGTACCTATGCATATGGTCAAAGAGAATATGGAGAAGCAGCTAGAGTGGTGCGACGAAGCCCCTTTTTATACTCTTGGGCCACTTGTGACCGATATAGCACCAGGGTATGATCATATCACATCTGGTATCGGTGCTGCCATGATAGGCTGGTATGGATGTGCAATGCTCTGTTATGTTACGCCTAAGGAGCATCTAGGGCTACCTGACAAAGAGGATGTCAGAACTGGGCTTATCACCTACAAGCTGGCAGCCCATGCAGCAGATATAGCCAAAGGTCATCCAGGAGCAAGAGCCAGGGATGATGCTATGAGTCAAGCGAGATTTGAGTTTAGGTGGGTTGACCAGTTCAATATAGGACTGGATCCTGATAGAGCAAGAGAGTACCACGATAAAACGATGCCTATGGAGTCGGCAAAAGTGGCACACTTCTGCTCAATGTGTGGGCCCAAGTTCTGCTCAATGAAGATATCTCAGGAGGTCAGAGAGTATGCAGATACCCTAAATACCGATATAGACACAGCCAAACAAAAGGGTATGGATGAGATGAGTCAGAAGTTTCAAGAGCTTGGCGGAGAGGTATATGTTCCTGCGGAACAAGCGAAGAATGAAGAGTTAAAAATTAAAAGTTGAGACATAAATGAATATAGCAATAGCAGGTGCTGGACTGGTCGGTAGGATTGTAGCTTTGAGACTACTAAAAGAGTATAAAGATATAGATATTACATTTTTTGAAAAAGATGCCAAAGATGGAAAAAGCTCAGCAGGCTTCACTGCTGCTGGCATGCTGGCACCCTACTCTGAGCTAGAGACTGCTGAATCCATCATAGCAGAGCTTGGCCATAGATCCATAGACCTATGGCCAGATCTCTGCCAAGAGATAGGGCTACTTAATGGATATGAGCAAAATGGTTCCATAATCACCGCTCATCCACAAGATTTTAGTGAATTGGAACATTTTATGAGCAGAGTTGCAAGCAAGATAGATGCTTCTGACACTTTAGACAAGATAGATGCAAATGAGCTTACATCACTTGAACCTGACCTCTCTAGTCATGACAAAGGATTTTGGGTCAAGAATGAGGGCGTAGTAGATGCCCAAAAGTTCTTAGAGCTATCAACTGGATACTTTGACAAGCTAGAAAAGGTGGAGCTTAGAGAGTTTACAGAGGTGACAAACATAGAGGCTGGCAAGATTTATACAGTAGACGACACAGAGGAGTTTGACTGGGTATTTGATTGCAGAGGGCTTGGTGCCAAGGAGCATTTCAAGGATCTAAGAGGTGTCAGAGGAGAGGTGCTATGGGTGGAGACCGATGATGTAGATATCAGCAGACCCACAAGAGTCATGCACCCTAGGTACAAGATATATATAGTGCCTAGAAACCATAGCAAAGGCAGATCTACTACAGGCAATAAAAGATACATCATAGGTGCTACAGAGATAGAGAGTGAGGATATATCACCTATATCAGCAAGATCTATGATGGAGTTGCTATCTGCTCTATATGTAGTACATCCAAGCTTTGGAGAGGCAAGAGTTGTGAACTCTGAGACAAACTGTCGTCCTGCATTCAAAGATAACCTGCCACGAATAGAGAACCAAAAGGGACTAACTAGAATAAATGGGCTATACAGACATGGGTGGCTACTGGCGCCTGCGTTGACGGAAAAAGCACTGGATGAGGGAATATTTAGAGAGTTAGGAGTTAGGAGTTAGGAAATTTGTCATATGCAATCTTATACCAAATACAAATTAAATGATATATCATAAATCTGTTTAGGTTGCATACAGATATGCCATACTCTAAATGCAGAACTAGCCGTAGCTAATTCAAATTTAGAGTATGGTATAGATGTGTGTAATATGAGCAATTTTGGGTATATGATTTTATTTGGATTTGGTATTAATGGCAGTTTATAATTGCATGAAATTTTGAATTCTAAGAAACTCTTTTACTAGCGTCAGCTCTTTGGATTTTTTCTTTTTTTGGTTCGTCTTCTTTCTTTTTTATCCACAGAAAAAAGAAAAAAATGAACAAACAAACAAAATGGAGGCATCAATGCAAATATATATTAATGGGGAGCCAAAGCAACTCCAAGAAAACATCACTATCCAGCATATGCTACAAGAGCTTGGATATGAAAATAGATGGATGGGTGTTGCAGTCAATATGGAGCTTATATCAAAGGATAGACATAAAGATACTATCATTAAAGAGGGTGATAAAATAGAGATATTGAGCCCAATGTCAGGAGGATAAGATGAATACAAGTAAATTATGCATAGGTGGCAAAGAGCTAGATAGTCGCCTATTGATAGGTTCGGCACTCTATCCATCTCCAGCTATTATGGAGGATGCTATCAAAGCTTCTGACTCACAGATAGTAACAGTATCACTAAGAAGACAGGGTGTTAACAAAGAGGCAGGTGATAGCTTTTGGAATATTATTCGCTCTTTGGGTGTTGAGGTACTACCCAATACGGCAGGATGCCATAGTGCAAAAGAGGCTATAACAATTGCTCATATGTCAAAAGAGATTTTTGGTACAAACTGGATCAAATTAGAAGTTATCGGTGATCAATACAATCTGCAACCTGATCCATATGAGACCGTAGAGGCAGCAAAAGAGCTTACCAAAGAGGGCTTTGAAGTCTTCCCGTATATGACAGATGATCTAGTCATGGCAAAGAGACTAGTGGATGCTGGATGCCAGATACTTATGCCATGGGGTTCGCCTATAGGTTCAGGCAAAGGGCTGATGAATCCATACAATCTCAAAGCTATCAGAAAAGCATTTCCAGCAATTCCTCTCATTATAGATGCAGGTATAGGCAAACCATCTGATGCCGTACAGGCAATGGAGCTTGGGTATGATGGCATACTGCTAAATTCCGCAGTAGCTCTATCAAATGACCCAGTAGCGATGGCAAAAGCATTTGCTCTTGCTGTGCAATCAGGTAGGCTCGGATACAAAGCTGGAGTCATGCAAGAGAGAGAACTGGCATCACCAAGTACACCAGTAGTAGGAACGCCATTTTGGCATCAAGACAAGTAAGTAGGGGCAACCCTACAAAGGGTACAAATGAAATTTACAAAATGCGATGATACTCCACTGGGTATATATCCCATAGTTGATAGAGCATACAAACTAAGAACTTTATACGAATGTGGCATTAGCACAACACAACTGAGAATAAAAGACCTCAAAGGCAACAAGCTTGAAGATGAAACAATATCAGCCATACAAATATCTGAAGAGTTTAGAGCTAGACTATTTATCAATGACTACTGGCAACTTGCTATCAAGCACAAAGCCTATGGAGTGCATCTAGGTCAAGAGGATATTCAAGAGGCACAAATCAATGAGATATATGATGCAGGGCTTAGGCTAGGCATCAGTACACACAATCCCCACGAGATAGATATAGCACTCTCATTTGCTCCGTCATACCTAGCGATAGGACCTATATATGAGCCTATATCCAAAAAACTAACCTATCCTACAGTTGGTATAGAGAAGTTAAAAAAGTGGGCAGAATATCTAGACTATCCTGTAGTGGCCATAGGTGGCATCACAGATGAAAATATTCAAAAAGTAGCATCTGCAAAGGCTGCCAGTGGCATCGCCATGATATCAGCGGTGCTAGATGAGTGCGGAGAGGTTTCAGCCAGCAAAACAACGGCTCTGCTAGAGGCTGTTAGACCATATTTGCTATCATAACACCAAACAAGGAGTAACAGATGATCAAGAAACTTATAATTTTGGGGCTTTTTGTATGTACGAGTGTTGCGTATGGCACCATTGATACCGTAGTGAGTGTTTTGCCTCAAAAGAGATTTGTCAAAGCAATAGGTGGAGACAGAGTCACCGTATCCGTCATGGTATTGCTTGGAAGCTCCCCGCATACATATGAGCCAAAACCTTCACAGATGAAAAGTATCGCGAAGGCAAAGCTTTACTTTGGCATAGGGGTAGAGTTTGAAAAAACTTGGCTAGATAGATTTAAAAATCTAAACAGTGATCTTGAAATTATCGACATAAGTAGAGGCATTGAGAAAATAGAGATGAAGAAAGATGCTCATAAGAATGAAGCTCACGCAGACGAGTATTCACACAATCTAGATCCTCATATATGGCTATCACCTGCCAATATCAAAACAATAGCTCTAAATATATATAAAGCCCTCATAAAAAAAGATCCTAAAAATACAAAATACTACAAAAAGAGACTGGATCATACCTTGTCGGAAATAGATAAAACTGACAACAAGATACGATCACTGCTAAAAGGCAAGAGTATAAAATTTATGGTCTTTCACCCATCTTGGGGCTATTTTGCCCAAGAGTATGGATTGACCCAGATGCCCATAGAGATAGAGGGCAAAAGTCCAAAACCAAAAGAGATAATAAAAGTTATCAAAAGAGCAAAAGAGCAAAAGATATCTGCCATATTTACATCGCCAGAGTTCTCAGACCAAACGGCCAAGCAGATAGCCACAGAGCTAAACATCCCTGTCGTGAAGATAAGCCCCCTAGCAGAGAACTGGAGTGAAAACCTTATAAAGTTTGCAAAAAGCCTCGCTCGCTAAGAGCTTAGCTTCTTGGTTCTCTCATAACAAGCGTCAACTGCCTCTATAAAACTATCCCTGACCCCACCTTTTTCCAACACAGCAATCCCTGCTATAGTCGTACCACCTGGAGAGGTAACTTTATCCTTGATAATGGCAGGATGCTCATCCTCAAGAAGTGCCCCCATGCCATCCATAAGTGCCGATATGATTTCATAGCTTTTATCTCTGGGAAGCCCTATGTTGACAGCACCATCACTAAGAGCTTCTGCTACCAATGCTATCCACGCTGGAGCTGATCCACCTATACCAGTAGCGATATCAAGCTGCTCTTCACTATCAAGCCATATCGCTTTGCCGATTGACGACAGTATACCCAATGCCTCATCTTTGAATATTTTATCACCGCACACCGTAGTGACTGATCTCTGTTTGAGTGCAGCAAGATTTGGCATAGCTCTAATGTATGCTTTGGCTGATATCTTCTCTTTTACACTAGAGAGTGGTGTACCTGCAAGTATAGATATCACTGCTTTTGCCTCTCCGTCACACGAGAACAAAGAGAGAGATTGAGGTTTGATGGCCAAGATTACTATATATCCCTCTACAGATGGCATTTTATCCAAAACAGAAACCTCTGGATATAGCTCTTCAAGCTCAAGAATCCTAGACTTGCGTGCCTCAACTACTGTTATATCGTAGCCACCCAATCCAGCCAGTATCGCTCCACCCATATTGCCAGCACCGATTAATAAAATTTTCATTGTTTTATCCTAATATAAACATTTATTGTGAATATTATACTTGAAAATTAGAAATTAGAAATTAGAAATTAGAAATTGTTGCAAGGAGTCTATATAAAATATGACTTTGTTGTCCGTATAGCTACCCGTGAGGGAAACAATTTCTTGATTTGTTGTGGTTATGGAGGTTGTGCGAAAGAGCATACTTCAGTATGTAACTGAACATCTCCTTCGCAAATGTAGTGAAACAAGAAAAAGCTTACTTCATAGACTCTTTCGCGTATTTTTCGCCAAGATTATATGCAACCAAGTTGATATCATGCACCTTTGCAGGCACCTTGCTCAACATAGTATCGATAAGTATTTGTTTATCGATAGCATCCATATAGGTATTTGCAATAGCAAGTGCAACTACTGATTGGGTAATTACATTACCTACCTCTTCTTTTGCAATAGTAATAATAGGAATTTCAACTATATTCCATGTTTTTCTATCTTCTTCAGTTGGCGTTACTAAATTTGGTTCAACAACTATTATGCCTCCTGGCTTAACACCGCCCTTGAAAGACTGATAACTTACATTTGCAACTGAAAGCATGAAGTTAACTTCACCATCATTTGCATATGGATAGAAAATCTCTTTATCATCCAATTGAATATCAACAACCGTAGGCCCTCCACGAACCTGTGATGTATAGGTTGCTGTTTTTAATCCATAGCCACCTGTTTTTATTTTTGCCGCTGCAAAAATTTCACCAGCTAGAAGAACACCTTGTCCACCGACGCCTGTAAATCTCATTAATTTCTTACTCATGGTGCCTCCTTATATCTTTTTCTTAAAGTCATCTTGTGTTATTTTGCCTCTTTTGCCCTGATGTGTATCTTTAATCATCTGATATAGATCACAATACTCATCCACCTCTTTATCCTGTTTTAATATGCCTGTAGGTAGTAGATTTAACTGCTCCTCTTCTGAAAGTGCATCATATTTCTTTTTAGGCATTGTGATACTGTCTATCCAGTCAAGGTTACTCATAGCAGAGAGCATTTTATTTTTTCTGCCTAGGTTAATGTGGCAGTTTGACATAGCCTCAACATAGGAGAAACCTTTGTGCTTTAGTGCCTCTACAAAAACTTTCTCAAGCTTTTTTGGGGCTGTCACATTTTCTCTAGCCACAAATGAAGCACCACAAGAGATGGCAATCTCACAACCATTGAAAGTTGGGTCTATATTTCCAGCTTTTTGAGTCACTGTCCACATACCCTGTGGAGTAGTAGGAGAGGTTTGTGAATTTGTAAGACCATAGATAAAGTTCTGAATAATAATCATGGTTATGTCAATATTTCTTCTACATCCATGAATCGTATGGTTTCCACCGATTGCCCATGCGTCTCCATCACCTGCCACGCAAACAACATACTTATCAGGATTTGCAAGCTTTACACCTGTTGCATATGCTACTGTTCTTCCGTGTGTTGTATGTACGGTATTGAAATCTACATATGAAGAGAATCTTCCTGAGCATCCAATGCCAGACACAATACACATGTCATCCTTATTGATACCAAGTTTATCGACAGCTCTAATAAAGGCTTTTAGGATTACCCCATCGCCACATCCCCAACACCATAGTGTTGGCATCTTTTCCATTCTCAAGTAACTATCGTAATTAAAAGCCATATTAGAATACCTCCTTAACTTTATTTACAATCTCATGTGGTGAAATCGCTCTACCGTTTACCTTGTAGAGACCTTCTAAATCAAGTCTCCCTGAAGCTCTCTCGATCTCTTCTGTGTACTGTCTGATATTAAGCTCTACACAAAGTACATTTTTAACCGTGTTAGTAAGCTCTTTGATTCGCTTTTCTGGAGATGGCCACAGCGTAATTGGTCTAAATAGTCCTGCTTTTATTCCATCTGCTCTCAGGTGACGAATAGCCTCTTTTGCTGCCAATGATACTGAACCATAAGCAATGATAAGAACTTCTCCCTCTTCGCCTGTCAAGTCGTCACAAAAAAACTCTTCGTTTAACTCAAGTTCATCTCTGTGGGCTACAACCTTATCCTCTAGTCTTTGGATCAGCTTTCTGCAAGTTTCTATCTCTTCTGTTGGAAAACCTTTTCTATCATGGTGAAGACCAGTAAAATGGTATCTGTACCCCTCAAACATAGGGTTTAGAACTGCTGGTTCTGTTGGACCACACTCATACGGAAAATACTCCTCTGCAGGTCCATCAAAAGTTTTTCTAGGAACAATTCCTGCTTTAACTTCCTCTGCTGTTGGAAGCATCGCTTTTCCATGCATATGACCAATGGTCTCATCAAGAAGAACGATTACAGGTTGCATAAATCTATCGGCTAGATTAAATGCTCTTACCGTTTCAGTATAACACTCTTCCAAGTTACCTGCACACAGTGTGATGGAACGATAATCACCATGAGATGGGTTACTAGCCTGTTTTATATCACCCTGTGATACACGAGTTGGAAGACCAGTTGATGGACCACCTCTCATAACATTCACACATACCAAAGGTACCTCTGCCATCTGAGCAAGACCAAGATTCTCTGCCTTTAGTGACATTCCTGGACCAGATGTTCCTGTCATTGTTCTCACACCTGACATGCCTGCACCGATTACAGCACATATAGCTGCTATCTCATCTTCCATCTGTATACATGTGCCACCAACTTTTGGCAACAAATCAGAGATTTTCTCCATTACTTCACTTGACGGAGTTAAGGGATAACCTCCAAAAAACATACATCCTACATCCACACCAGCCAGTGCAACCAACTCGTTACCATTTGATATTACTTCTCTTGTTACTGACATTAGTTTGCCTCCTTATAGTCTGCTGGTAATCTATAGCCGTTACTTGCTATTGCTTCCTGTCTCGCTTTTGACGTATCAGTCAATTTTGCAAATTTAAACTCTTTTTTACCTGCCACATAGATAGCAAAGTCTGGACAACTCAATTCACACTCGTTGCATCCTATGCAAGATTCTGGTGCCACTATTGTTATCATCGCACCTAGTGTTGAGTTCGCTGCTGCACGCATAGATAGCACTCCTGCTGGACATGCATCTACGCAGATATCACAGGCTTTACATCTATCTATATCTACCCATACCGGAGTGTTTTCCGGAGCTACCATTACTGCCATGTTTTCCCCTTTTATTTATAAATTTAAGTGAGGTTTTATCACTGAGCAAGAGTAACTTATTTTGAGTAATGAGGGTGTTAAAGAGTAGAAAATAGATAGCAAAAAGAGTGTTTTGTTACTATATGAAGCATGGGTTTGAAGTTTTAGGTACGATGTAGTACATATCCACCTAGAGTGTTTCTAGGCGGGTAGTGAAGTTATACCAAATACAAATTAAATGATATATCATAAATCTGTTTAGGTTGTATGCAGGTATGCCATACTCTAAATGCAGAACTAGCCATAGTTAATTCAAATTTAGAGTATGGTGTAGATGTGTGCAATATGAGCAATTTTGGGTACATGCTTTTATTTAGATTTGGTATTATGCCAGCCTTCTATTTCTAGCAGCCAACACTGTTACTAACAATAAACTAGCAACGCTATAATAGACCCATACTGGTATAGGTATAGTATCCCCTGCAGCATATGAGTGAAGTCCTGAAAGGTAGTAGTTTACTCCAAAATATGTCATAAGAACCGTAAAGTATGCCCAAGTTGTTGCTACATTATATATAAAGTTAGAGTTCCATTTCGGAACAAATCTCAGGTGCAAGATAGATGCATAGACCAAAATCGTTACAGCTGCCCAAGTCTCTTTGGGATCCCAGCCCCAGTATCGACCCCAGCTCTCATTTGCCCAGACGCCTCCTAGGAAGTTGCCCACAGTAAACAGAATAAGTCCAATGATAAGTGCCATCTCAGACAGGCTTGTCAACTCTTTGATAGGACGAACTATATTTGGATTTTCTGTTTTACCTTTAACAATATAAAGAATTAGAACAAGAAATGAGAGTATGGATCCCAAGCCAAAAAAGCCATCACCAGCTATAATGGTGGCAACATGAATAATCAGCCAATAAGACTTAAGGACAGGTACAAGTGTAGTGATATGAGGGTTGACAAAGCTAAGGTGAGCCACTAGCATAGTGATACCAGCAAGCAGTGCCGTTGCCGCCAATGCAAAAGGTGATTTTCTAGCTAGAATAATTCCTGCCAGCACTGAAGAAGCAGCGATAAATACTATCGATTCATATGCATTTGACCAAGGAGCATGTCCTGCTATATACCATCTTAATGCCATACCTATAATATGTATCGCAAAACCAAATGAGAGGATAACCCAAGCAACTTTCATTGCCCCTGCTATAGAAAAGCCGGGCTTGAGTACATTGATAAATGCAAGAACCAATAGCACTATGCCAAGCAGAAGATAGAGTGGAACAAGTTTTCCAAATAGTCCAAACTTATTGTACTGTATCTCCATATTGATACGAACAATAGACGGCATTACTTTAGCACCATACTTGTATTGATATGCTTTTATTTTTCCCAGTGCTACATCTGCTTCTGCCCAGTTTTGACTTCTAGTCGCTTTTATTACTGCATAGTAATATGAGGAGATCAATCCTTTCACCTCTTCTGCCTTGTCTTTGGATAGTTTTTTGAATGCCTCCATTGGATCTAGCCATTTGTTGTTGCTGTCACCAGGTATAGGATATATTCGCAAAAGTGTAGCTTGGTACGCCATGTATGCCACATTGACCCTCTCATCTATCTTGATTAGCTCCTTGTCATACTGGCTCTGATCTAGAGGCTTTTTTCTGATTGAGCTTACAGTGTCCTCATAGAGTTTATAGGTACTCTGTTCACCACCAAAGAAGTCTGAGAATTTTGCAAATTTTGTATCCTCTGGCAAACCAAGCTTAAGTGCAACCTTGGGATGACCTATCTTAATCATTGGTATATCTCTATAGAAAGAAGGCTCCATAATCATGCCCAAAAATATCTGACTGGATGTCAATCCAAAGACTGAGCTTTTGCCTGTAATTTTAGAGATGATTTCATGTGCTACAGTATCGACAGGCTTCATCCTGCCCATTTGGTCTTGTGCTACAAGCTTTGAAAAGTTCTCAGCATGCTTGACATCATATGCCTTCATATGAATCAGCACTCCATCACTGACTGCAGGCTTTGCCGCCTCAACACCTTGTGGCATCAAAAATGATACAACAACGACTGCCGTGAGTATCGCAGAAGCCTGTATTTTCCTAGTCTTTTTTAGGAGTGTTTGGAATCGTCCTTTTGGCAAAAATAGACTCCACAACATACCAATAGCCATCAGGATATATCCAATATATGTAGGCCATGTACCTGGGTCATGGTTGACCGACAGCACTGTTCCCTTTTCATCTAGGTCGTATGATGATTGGAAGAACCTATAGTTTCTGTGATCCAATATGTGGTTCATATATATTCTGTATGGCATATTTATACCTTGCTCCTTATCGATAAGCACAACTTCACTGGCATATGATGCAGGTGTCATAGATCCTGGATATCTCTCTAGCTGGAAATCAAGCAGTTTGATAGAAAATGGTAGGTTGATTAGTTTTGCACCTACCCTAAGCTCCACATCGACTCCATCTAGGCTTACTTTTTCTGTCCTGCCAGGTGTTCCTTTTATTGGTCTTGTAACAAGAGTTTTTTCTTTATCTCCAACAGTTACTTTCCACTTCATGTATTCTGGCTTTCCGCTTTTTGCCTTGAGTCCATCCACTACCATTGTTACTTTTGATTTTGGATGCCCCTCTTTTAGCACAATTGCATTACTCCCAAACTTATACAGCATTCTCGTACTAAACGGATTGTCTCCGCCTGCAAGCTCTTTGCTTTTTTGAGTATTCATATCAAGTGTCTGTAGTTTGAATGGAAAGTTGATCTTGAAACCATCCCCATCATCACTGATCAGAAATGTTGGCTTCCCATTGCCACTCTTTGCCTCATACCCTATAAAGTATCTACCAAAATCTATAGTGTCACCTTTGGCAATATAGTACACAACGCCCTGTCCACCTGAAGATACCATAAGCTCTAAAAGCTTTGTGCCAGTCGAATCAGCCACCACAGTCTCTTTGGCGGTAGGGAGATACTTCATTAGCTCAATCTTAACTTTTTTTCCAGCTATCTCTGTGGCTGTACCTAAACTGTTTTTAGTCATAGACGAGAGATACAGAGGTATCTCTACATATGCAGTCTCATCCCCTTTGGATGCCCTAACTTGCAACGAGGTAACACTTGAGACCATACTGCTACTTGTGCTGCCCTCTCTTATGTGCATAACTCCTTCATAGCCGATATACCTAGTCATCAATGCACCAGCAGCCACCAAGACAAAGGAACAATGAAATAGGAAAACTGGCAATCTAGTTTTGTATGACTTGTACTTGATGATATTATAGACAAGAATAAGAGAGAAGTAGAGTAAAAACACCTCAAACCACTTCGCCTGATAAACAAGTGCCTGTGCTGTCTGTGTGCCATAATCATTCTCTATAAATGTCGCTACACCAGAAATCACTCCAAAAATAAATAGCATTATAACTGCCATTTTCATCGAAAAGATATATTTCATAATCTAATCTCCTGATATTAAAAATATCCAAAAGTATAACTTATAGAAAATAACCTATTCTTAAACTATGCTACAACTTATATATTATTAACGAGTGGAGATGTTATGCTGCGAACAATCACTATTTTTTTCTTATACCAAATACAAATTAAATGATATATCATAAATCTGTTTAGGTTGCATACAGGTATGCCATACTCTAAATGCAGAACTAGCCATAGCTAATTCAAATTTAGAGTATGGCATAGATGTGTGCAATATGAGCAATTTTGGGTATATGATTTTATTTGGATTTGGTATTACTGTTTGTCCTTTTTTTGGAGGGAGTTGCTTTTTTATTTTTCACAAATCCTGGCAACAGTATACTTCTTCCATATATAAACACTTATGTCGCACGCTGCCAGCGTATCATGTGGGATAGATTTTATATCTTGTAGGGTTATCTGTTTTGGCATTCTTTATCATCCGCAACATTTTTTATATTTTTTACCACTACCGCATGGACAGGGCTCATTTCGTCCTACTTTTTTACTTTGCTTCTCTTGGTCTAATTTGAATCTTTCTTTTCTAATATCATTAAATACTGAGATATTCACAACAAACATCACAGTTTTTACATAAAGTTCTCTCTCGTCCTCTAATACTTCTTCTATGAGCATATTACGCATATCAAGCATAGAGATATAGTTTATATAAATCCCCTCTGCACCACCTGCAAAAACCTCTTTTTTTACATACGCTCTAAATGAGTCCTCATCCATACCATAAAGTTCATCCATACACCCAAACTCATATGCTACAGTTTCAACAGCTTCTATAAGTGCCATCTTAAGAATGGTCATATTCTCTTCATGATTCTGAAGCAACATAAGTGCATGAACAACTTTATCTATATCATCAAGCTTCTCCTCTTTTGCATCAAACATATCTGTATTTTCATAAGTGGCTATGACATCATTATAGTAGTCTTGCACTTGTCTAAACTTCATGTTGAATTCTTCTATACTATCTATGGTATATTTCTCTTGCATAACTTCTATAAGTTCAGTTATATACTGCTCTTCAGGGTGCATCTCTATCAGCTCAACACCAATGTTTAAAAATACCTCAAAAAGTGGAATATCTATAATGTTTTTGAGTAACTTATCGTATCTACCAATACTCTCTTCTGTAAGTGCTTTCATCTCTTCTCTCCTTTACTTAGTGCTATTTTTTTCTCCACATACTTCACCACATCTTTAACTACCATCTTTTGCACAGCACAAATGAGTGTTTCCATGAGTTGGTAGTCTAGTTGCTTGTTTTTTGTTGGTATTTTAATGGCTTGATTGCCTATAATTCCTACATTAAAACTAGAACCACCCCAAGAGAAAGAACTAAAAGACCTCGTCATAGTTGCGATGAAAAATAGAGCATTTTGTTTATTGAATTTATCATCTTTTGATTTAATAATCTTTATTTTATCCCCTGTAAAATACGGCTTTTCTTGATAAAATACTGTTGCTGTATCTTGTCCAAAAGAGATAGTGTTTCCATCATTTAAATAGTGTTCATCTTCATCTATATAACCACGAACTCCATTATTTAGACTTGTTCTCACAACATAAGGTTTTCCTATGTCCAAAATAGTTACTTTATTTGCATCAAATCGTTTTTTGTAAGAATTTATTTCAAATAAATCACCAAGTTTAAACTCACCCCACTCAAAATTCCCATTCTCAAAATCTTCTAAAACCCTCTTCTCTTCCTCTGTCAATCTATACTCTTTTAGTCCATTGGCTTCTAAATAGGCTTCAAGGTTTTTAATCTTTTGAGATTCAAGTTCGCTTATGAAACTTTCCATAAAATCAAAATCTATTTTTTTGTTTTTGATTGGGAGTTGAACTTTTATTTTTTTAAATATTTTATCTACATCTCTCACAAGATAAGAAAGTAAAATTCTTTTTTGATTATTAAGTACAACCGTAAAAAAATGAGCTAATTTTCTATTACAATCAAATTTTGGAATTATTTTTCTTACAAATTGTCCTGCATACCAAGGTTTTTCACGATAGAAAAAATCCATTTGTAAGAGTCCTAAACTCCATATATTTGCAGAATTTAAATTCTCTTGATTAACAAATCCAGTCTGTTGAAGTATGCCTTCATTTTGAGATGTTCTTGTAACATAATCATATTCTGAACCAAAAACTAAACTATCTTTATTAAAACTTAAAGTATTCTTTATTTCAAACAAATCCCCAAGTTTAAACTCACCCCACTCAACATCTTTCAATTTCTCGTTGAGTGGGGTATCTACTTTCCCTCGTTTGCTCCTTTAAGAAGTGTAGAGACTTCCCAAGCGAGGTAATCACCAATAGTCTTTTTAAAATCCTCCAAAGTAGGCTTAGTGTCAATAGGTGCTGACTTGTTCCAATCTGCCCCATTTTCAGGGTCTATGGTATCTTCGTAATACTCTTTTTTTGTGAAGATATTTAGTTCAGCCTCTCCAAATCTCACCAAATTTACTATCTCTTCATAGCGTTCTTTGGCTTGGTTGGTATCTTTTAGGTTGTTGCTTGTTGTTTTACGGCTTGTTCTGGTGTAGCCATCATCGCTAAAGTCTATGAACTTTACTTTTGTCTTTTTGTGGTGTGCTTCTCCTACCTTAAAGACATAGATGTTTGTCTGCACACTTGATTTACCTATGAAGATATCCACAGGCATCTTAATACTTGCAATGAGTGTGTTTTTCTTGAGTATCGCTTGATTGTACTCTACAGCTTTTCCACTTCCTGCCGAATTTTGGATAATGACAGAAGCATAGCCCTTGTTCATCATCGCTAGAGCTTTTTCTACAAAGTTCATACCATTACCAGGAGCAGAGTATGGAGGGTTCAAAATGAAAGCATCAGCAGGAAAGACATCATCTGTTTTACCAAAACCATACTTACCATCAAAATCAAGCAGTGAATCTTTGTTAAGTATGTTTGAGCTTCCATCTCCCATGAGTATCATATTTAAAATCGCCAACATATAGACACTAGAGAGCAACTCCAAGCCTAGTAACTGTTCAGACTTTATCTTTAGCTCTTTTTGAGTAAGCTCATTGGGTGAGGTGATGTTCTCTTTGGCATCTTTAAGCATCTCATTCATAGCAGCTACGAGCAACCCTGCTGAACCTGTAGCAAAATCCCACACAAAAGAGTCTTTGTTTACACGTGAGAGTTTTACTAAAAGCGTGGCTATGTACGAAGGCGTAAGTACCACATCGTTTAATTTATCTTGCGAAAACCCAAGCCAACCGTACATCTCATTAAAAAGTTTGCCTGTAAAGTCGGTGGTTAAGCCTATTTTGTAGTAGATACCCAAGTCATCAACTATCTTAGAAAAAACCCTTTTTAGTTGGCTCTCTCCATTGGTTACTTTATTTATATTTTCAGTCGTAAGTGTATTTTGTAGAGTTCTTAATATTAAGTCTTTTTTATCTTCTGGAATCTTTTTTTCACTTAAAAAAGCTTCAATCCGACTAAGCACAATATCTCCATCACGCCCACCTTTAAAGGTTTGTGATTTTAATTCATCTTTTTCAAGAACGGGAACTTTATTTGGTACACCAATAGTTGCTATGATAGATGCAGCCACCAAGTAAACACGGTCATTTTCCCCTAAACCTTTTTCATTTTCATAGATGTCTTGATTGAGCTTTTTAAGGCTAATATCTATCTCTTTTTCTTTTTGAGCTTTTATCTTTTCAAGCTCCTCATCTGAAAGTTTTAGATTTTTTACTTTTTCAATAAATGCATCAAAATTTTCAGGTGCTAAAAATGAAAAATCAGAAAATTTTCCTACCTTTTGCCCCGCACCAAGGTTACTTTTTGAGACAAAATAGACACCTATTTCATATTTTATCTCTCCTTTGGCATCTTTATATCCTGTCATACCAATAGCGATTATATCGGTGTAGCTTGTATGATGGAGTATCGCATTTGCATAATGCACAGCTCCATTGACTGCATATTTTTTTATGTTTGTAAAGTGGGGTTCATTTTTTGCTGTTATATTTTCAACTTGCTCATCTTTGAGTTTAACAAGAGTGTCTTTAATACCTTTGTACTCAATAAGAATAGGATAATATTTTAAGTTTTTATCTCTCAATAGAAGTTTAGCATCAGGGCGATTTCCACCCTTTCCACCACCTTTAGATTCATACTCTTTAAGGGCTTTGTCTATCTCATTGTTTAAAGATTCTTGTTCGAGTTTATAATCTAATCCATAAGATTTTAGCCACCCATTTGCTAAGTCTGCGATATTTGGTTCTATTGATTGTGCCATTTGTTATCTCCAAGATATGTAAGAAGGATATTTTACCCAAACAACACTTTACGCCCACAAGAGAAAATGTTACTTCAAAAACCCCCATCACCAATTCATCAAGAGTCTTTTTAACTGCTTGTCAGACTTTCTATCTACTACTATAATTCTTAGCCAAGGTGTTGTAGTATTTGCCAAATTATTATAATTTTTTAAGGAGTTTATCGATATTTAGTTTCGCAGAAACAGGCACGGATCGCATTGTACTATGCAGTCCGTGTACAAATATAGTAAGTCTATACTTATTTAGAAAGAACCTCTTTAACAGCTTGACCAATCTCTGCTGGAGAGACTACTACTTTTACGCCTACTGCCTCTAAGGCATCCATCTTCTCTTTGGCTGTTCCTGCTGAGCCTGAGATGATGGCACCTGCGTGACCCATTCTCTTGCCTGCTGGAGCTGTTTGACCTGCTATGAATGCCACTACTGGCTTGGTGATATTCTCCTTGATATATTGAGCAGCCTGAATCTCCAAGTCGCCACCGATCTCACCTATTATGACGATGGCTTCAGTCTCTGGATCATCTTGGAACATCTGTAGCAACTGCTTGTATGAAAGACCGATGATTGGATCTCCACCTATACCTACAGCCGTGGTGATACCATATCCTACATTGCAGACTTGGTTTGCACCCTCATAAGTCAGCGTACCTGACTTGGAGATCAGCCCTACATTTCCTTTTTTGAAGATACTGCCTGGCATGATACCTATCTTGCACTCATCAGCCGTGATTATACCAGGGCAGTTTGGCCCTATGGTCATCATACCTGCTTTGGTGGCCACTGCTTTGGCTGCCTGCATATCTCGTACAGGTGCACCCTCTGTTATGATTACTGCTAGATCTATACCAGCTGCTGCTGCCTCCATAACAGCATCTGCTACAAATGCTGGCGGAACAAATACCATAGATACAGTTGCACCCGTAGCTGCCACTGCCTCTTTGACAGTGTTAAATACTGGTTTGCCTAGATGCTCTTGGCCACCTTTTCCAGGAGTCACACCACCTACAATTTGTGTACCATAATCCAAACACTGCTCAGCATGAAAAGTTCCCTCTTTGCCTGTGAATCCTTGAACGATAACTTTTGTATCTTTATTTACTAGAATTGACATTATTTTGCTCCTTTTGCTGCTTCAACTGCTTTTTTGGCACCATCGCCAAGGTCTGTGGCTGAGATGATATTGTCTATATGTGCATTGTCCAAGATAACTGCAGCTTCAGCTGCATTTGTACCATCTAGTCTCACTACTACTGGCACATTCACATCTACCATTTTTGTTGCCTCTAAAATACCATTGGCGATACGGTCACATCGAACGATTCCACCAAAGATATTGACAAAGATTGCTTTGACCTTTGGGTTTTTGAGAATAATCTCAAAACCTTTTGCGACTGTTTCTGCATTTGCTGAACCACCCACATCCAAGAAGTTTGCTGGTGTTCCACCCATGTAGTTGATTGTATCCATAGTACCCATCGCCAAACCAGCACCGTTGACCATACAACCGATCTCGCCATCTAAAGCAATATAGCTAAGGCCGTACTTTGATGCCTCTCTCTCATCAGCATCCTCTTCGCTCAAGTCTCTCATGGACTCAATCTCAGGATGTCTACCTAGAGCTGAGTCATCAAAGCCCATCTTGCCGTCAAGTGCCATATAGTCACCCTCAGCCGTTCTGATGAGCGGATTTATCTCTATCATCTCTGCATCGTTTTCCATGTATAGCTTATATAGTTTGGCAGCAAACTGGATCATCTTTTTCTGAAGATTTTTATTTGTGATGCCTAGGCCAAAAACAAGCTCTCTGCCATGATATCCCTGAAAACCAAATGCAGGATCTATAGATATCTTGATAATCTTTTCTGGTGTCTTTTCAGCTACCGTCTCGATGTCCATGCCGCCCTCAGTAGAGGCCATAATGATAGGCATCTCTGCTGCACGATCTAGCACTACAGAAAGGTAGAGTTCATCTTCTATATTGGCACCCTTTTCGATATAAACCTTGTTTACCAGTTTGCCCTCTGGCCCAGTTTGGTGTGTGACTAGTGTCATACCAAGTATCTCATCAGCAAGCTCTCTAACCTCATCTATGGATTTGGCAAGCTTAACACCACCGCCCAATCCTCTACCGCCAGCATGTATCTGTGCCTTTACGACCCAAATATCTCCACCTAGCTCCTCTGCTGCTTTGATAGCTTCATCTACTGTGTTAGCAATGATTCCTCTAGGTGTCGGTACACCATACTTCTGAAATATCTGTTTTGCTTGATACTCATGAATGTTCACGGTCTGCTCCTTTTAAAATAAGTATTAAAATTATACGGCTTATGAGAGTATATCTTGATTAATATTAGATTTTTTAATAGCAAAATCTTAACTGTGCTAACTATCTACACAATCATTTTGCATAAAAAAAATCTTATATGAGAACAAACTAAACAGCAGTGCTAGTGTGCTAAAATATATATTTGACCCATAAAAGGATTTATATGATTTTCAATAGACACGCTAAAGTTGTAATGGAAGAGGGATATATGAGGCTATCTATAGAGTACACCAATCCAGCCTCTAGGACTATTACCTTCAATACTATTGATGCCATAGAAGAATCTATGGGCATACACCCAGAAGTGATACATAGAAAGATATCAGACGACAAAGGTGCTTTTAGTGTAGAGTTTTGTGGATCAGAATATATATATAGTCGAGAATGTGGAGAGTTTATAGAAAAAGTATTAGAGGAACTAAACATCACAGATTGTGACTGTGATGATATTATTCCTGCTAATTAATTACCTCACTATTTAGCTTTTAACCTCGTACTCATCTCTACCTTGCTGGTATAGATCATTTCCTTGCGTGTCATTTATGACAGTTACAGGAAAATCCTCCACCTCAATCCTTCTGACGGCTTCTGGCCCAAGCTCTGGATAGGCTATTACTTCGGCTGATTTTATCTTTTTGCCAAGAAGTGCACCAGCACCGCCTGTAGCACCAAAATAGATACCGTTATACTCTTTGCAGGCATCCTTGACGGCTTGGTTTCGCTTGCCTTTGCCTATCATGCCTTTGGAGCCATTTTTGAGCATAGTAGGGGAAAATGAATCCATCCTATATGATGTCGTAGGCCCTGCTGAACCTATGGGGTCTCCTGGCTTGGGTGGAGTTGGGCCCACAAAATATATCACAGAGCCCTCAAGATCAAAAGGAAGCTCCTCTCCTTGTTCTATCAAGCCTACAAGTCGTTTATGTGCCGCATCTCTAGCAGTAAAAAGCACTCCTGTCAGATAGACAGTATCACCTGCTACGAGTTTTTTAGTATCTTCACTACTAAGCGGTGTTGTCATTTTGTAAGTATTTGCCATATTTGACTCCCTATATCGTAATATGTGTATGTCTAGATGAATGGCACTGCACATTCACTGATACTGGCAATGAAGCTATGTGACAAGGGTTGGATTCGATATGTACAGCCAAGGCAGTCTGTGTACCGCCCATGCCCATTGCACCTATGCCCAGCTTGTTGATCTCATCTAGTATTTTAGCTTCGAGTTCTGCCATCTCTGGATCAGGGTTGACTGAACCTATATCTCTAAAGAGTGCATGCTTGGAGCTGATAGCTGCTTTTTCAAATGTACCTCCGATACCTATACCTACAGTAATAGGAGGACAAGGATTGCCTCCCGCATCAGATATCACCTCTTTGACATACTCTATCACTCCATCTTTGCCAGCCGCAGGAGGGAACACTCTAGCTCTAGAGACATTCTCACTACCTCCTCCTTTGGCTGCATATTCTATATCTATATTGTCACCAGCTACAATATCAAAATGGATAATAGCAGGAAGGTTATATCCTATCTCATCCTTCAGGTTTGCTCTACTGAATGGCTCACAAGTAGATGCTCTAAGATATGCATCCGTATAGCCCTGCTCAGTGCCTTTGTTGATAGCATCTTTGAGTAGACCGCCTTTAATCTTGACCTCGTCTCCTACCTTGACAAAAAATACTGCCAGTCCAGTATCTTGGCAAAGAGGTCTTTTCTCATTTTTTGCTATATCTGCATTTTCAAGTAACTGTTTGATTACATTTTTGGCAACTGGAGATTTCTCTTTTTCCATTGCACTCGCGAGTGCATCATATGTATCTTGTGGCAGATCTGTGCCACAATAAACTATAATGTCTCTTACCGTTTTCACAATCGTATCAAATTCTATCTCTCTCACGCTATATCCTTTTAGTTATCAAAAAATCCATTCTTTTCCAAGACTGCTATGCCCTCTTTGATAGAGTCAACTGATATCTTAAATTTGGCTTTTGTCTCTTCATCAAGATCCAGCTCTATGATTCTCTCTACCCCCTGTGAGCCAAGCACTACTGGTACGCCCACTGTCACATCTTTGTGCCCATACTCTCCCTCAAGCATTACCGAAGAAGGAAGCACTATTCTAGAATCATCCAAAATCGCCTCTACCATAACAGCTACTGCTCTACCTGATGCGTAAAACCCTGAGGTCTTTAGGTGTTTTACTATCTCTGCACCACCTGTCTTGGTCTTATCCACTATCTCTTCTATGTCTGTTTTGCCGAGTAGCTGATCTAGAGGAATGCCTCCTAAAGCAGCTATATTTGGGCAAGGTATCATATTTTCACCATGATCCCCTATGACAATGGCTCTTGTCTGACCAGCTCCGAAACCTACTTTTTTGTGCATCTGGTATGCCATCCGGGCACTATCTAGTGCTCCTGCCATACCTATGATTCTGTTTTTATCCCAGCCCGTCAATCTATGTATAGCATATGTCATCACATCTAGAGGATTGGAAACACAAAGCATGATGGCGTTTGGTGAATTCTTTTTGATGTTATCCACCACCTCAGCAATAATCTTGGCATTGATCATTAGGAGATCTTCTCTAGTCATGTCACCTTTTCTAGGAACACCAGCCGTGATAACAACTATGTCACAATCTTTCATCTCACTTAGAGACTCTACAGCAGAGATAATTGTCCCATGTGGTGAATATGGTGCAGCCTGAGCAATATCAACTGCTTTTCCCATGGCTACATCAGAATTTATATCATAAAGAATGATTTCTCTGCAAGAACCTGTCATCACCAATGAAAATGCAGCTGTGGCTCCTACGGCACCTGCTCCCACTATACCAACTTTTCTTTTTTTAATCATTTTTGCTCATTTTTTGTAATAATTCCAAATGTAAACCCTCTTTTCACTCTTAAGATAAGTTCTGGAAGGATATCCTCATACTCTCCAATTATACCAAAATCTGAATGGTGGAAAATCGGCTCTTTTGCATTGTGGTTTATTGCAATAATAGTTTCAGACTCTTTGATACCAGCCAAATGTTGTACTGCACCTGATATACCTACTGCTATGTAAATCTTGGGTCTGACTGTCTTGCCAGTCTGACCTATCTGTCTGGCATACTCTACAATCCTCTCATCAACGATAGGGCGACTGCATGCCCACTCTGCGTTGACACCTTGTGCCGACAACTCTCCTGCAAGCTCTTTGATAAGTGTCAAATGATCATCAGTTGTACCTCTGCCTCCAGATACAATAATATCTGCATCAAACAGATTTTGAAGTCCACTCTCTCCTCGTACAGTCTCAATGATCTCTACGATAAAATCATCATCTTTGAGATCCAGAGCAAAAGGTGTCACTACTCCAGTTCTGCTTAGGTCCGATGCTGGCACCTCAAAAGTACCTGCTCTCGCTGTTGAAATCTGAGGACATACAAAACCAAGAATAGTAGCCAGCTTTGATTCACCATATGTCGGTCGCTTGGACTCTAATATCGGTGTATATATCTTTTTCTCTTTTCTGCTTATATGCTCTCCGATATCCAGTTCGGTACAGTCAGCTGTGACACCACTGTCAGTTTTGACTCCCACCCTAGGTGCTAGATCTCTTCCTGCTGTAGTTGCTGCAAAAAGGGCTATCTCTGGCTTTATCTTTCTAATAACCTGCTCAAATATAGAAGAGAAAGGAAGTGTCCTGTACTCCTTCAGTCTCTCATCTTCTACCACAATCACTTCGTCACTGCCATGTGCAATGAGGACATCTGCCAAGTCACCCACATCTTTACCTATAAGTAGCGTAATAACTTTAGTATCATTGCCTAGTTGTGTAGCTAGATTTCTAGCTGGTGTCAAGAGTTCCAAGGAAGGTCTTGTGATCTCGCCTTTGGCTATCTCTGCCCATGTCAGTATTCCTCTGGAGTCACCTCTGAAATCAACCTCTTCAAAGCCTTCTGGTCTTTTTTTCTCTTTCTTCTTTTTAGCAGGCTTACTTTCAAGACTATTTTTTCCTAATTCTATCTGTGCAATAAGACTGGAAACAAGCTCCTCTTCACCATGCCCCTTTGCCATTTTGATGGGAGCTCTTTCACTTTTGATACTTGATACTTTAGCTACGATAGTGGGGCTTCCGCTAAGCCCAATCTTTTCATCAGCCAAGTTTATATCATCTATATTCAGGATCTTGATATCTGTCTTTTTGGCTCTTACTGCACCTGCCAAAGATGGGTATCTAGGTGCTATTCCTGTAGGCGTAAAGGAGAGCATACAAGGGATTGGTAGCTGTAGCCACTGATAACCGCCTTCTATAATCCGTCTAGCTTTTACAATGCCTTTTGAAAGACCTGCCTCTTCTACAAATGTGGCTTGAGGCACACCAAGATTCTCTGCCACCTGTGAAGGCACATGTGCTGTATCGCCATCACTCGTTTGACGGCCTGCAAGCACAATAAACTCTTCATTTAAGCCCTTACCATACCCTAGATGCTTGAGCATAGTTGATATAGCAAGTCCAGTGGCATAGGTATCTGATCCTCCCAGCCTTCTGTCGCTCAAAAGATATGCTTCATCATAGCCCATCGCCAAAGCTTTTTTAAGTGACTGTTCAAAAGATGGAGGCCCCATAGAGCAAACTATCAATTTGGCATTTGGATTGTCCTGCTTGATCTGCAAGCCTGCCTCAAGTGCATAGCTACAATCAACATTTATAATAGATTTAGCCTTGGTTCTGTCCATAAGCCCATCATCACCCATACGCATCTCGGAGGGTACGGGTACCTGCTTCATTAAAGAAATTATTGTTAAAGCCATTTGTAGTCTCCTTACATATATCTGTATTCAGGACCGTTACCGCCATAAGGAACAGTCCATTCAATACCACAGTTTGGCGACTTTATGTCGCAAGTTTTACAGTGTACACAGTTTTCAGGATGCAGACGAAGCGAATGCCTACCACCTTTGTCTATATGAAGCTCATAGACTTCAGCTGGGCAAAATGATGCTTCAGACAAACCATATTTCTCGATATTGGATCTCTGAAACTGAACAGTATCTTTGACTACTAGGTGTGGTGGCTGTATCTCATCATGGGCTGTTCCTGACTGATAAACGCTTGTTACTTTGTCAAAAGTTAACTTCCCATCAAACTCTAACTTGCCCTCAAAACGCTTAGCAAATGACATCTCCTTGAATGCTGAAATTTTCTGAGTGGTGTCACAGTCCTCTTCTGTCTTAGGCACCATTAGGCATGTTCCCCCAGTCAAAAGCTGTATGCCCAATTTAAGTCCACCAAACATCATTCCTTCTTGCATAACTGCTCTCATGTTTCGTGTGGGATAAAGCTCTTTGTGTATAAAGCTCTTATTTACCAGTGTCTCATACTTGGAGAGGCTCTTTTCGCTAGTATCTTCTTGTATCAATGCTTCTGCTGCTGCTTGAGCTGCACACATACCTGATCTAACTGCCAGATGCACCCCTTTTAGCCTAGGTGTAGAGAGGAAGCCTGCACTGTCTCCGAGTATCATTAAATTTTCATCATAATACTTTGGAATTGAGTACCATCCCCCTTCAGGTAGCGATTTGGCACCAAACTCCAATATTTTTCCGCCTTCAATAAATTTCTTTACACTAGGATGCATCTTCCATACTTGCATAGCTGCATGAATATCAAAGGAGGGATCCTTATAGTCTAGACCCACTACCAACCCTAGTGCAACTCGGTTATCACTTAGACCATATATAAAACCACCGCCAAACTCCTCTTTATCTTTTAAAGGATAACCGAAGGTATGATGCACAGCTCCTGCCTCTATATTGCCTTCTGGTACCGACCATAGCTCTTTTATGCCCAGTGAATATATCTGTGGATGTTCTCCCTCTAAATCGTGCCTTTCGATTACTGTTTTGGTTAAACTGCCGCGACTACCTTCTGCCAAGACTGTAATAGAAGCTTTGACTACGGTTCCCTGCTGGTAGTTTTTTTGTCTGACTCCATGCCTATCCATACCAGTATCTTTGATCTTGATACCAGCTACTTTGCCATCATCATAATAGATCTCATCTGCTGCAAAGCCTGCATATATCTCAACGCCTTTCTCTTCAGCAACTGTTGTCAAATACCTACATACCTCACCCAAAGAAGCAATATAGTTGCCTTCATTTGACATATATGGTGGATGAAATGGTAGTTTGGTGGATCCTTCTGCAGTTAGCCTCATAACAATATCTTCTTCTGTAACCTTGCTATCAAAAGGAAGTTTTTCAAACTCCTCTTGAGTCAAAAGTTCCTGAAAGGCTTTTGGTCGAATCACAGCACCTGATAAAATGTGTGAACCTATCTCGCTACCTTTCTCAATCAACATTATTTTTTTATCAACTCCTTGTGTTTTAAGCTTATTGGCAAGCTCAATAGCCATAGACAGTCCAGCAGGACCACCACCTACAATAAGAACATCGGTCGAAACGGTGTTGTTGTCGCTCATTAAAAACTCTTTCTTTTAGATTTTTATCTATATTGGTTACCTGAGATATAACTTGATGTCCAGTCTCACCACATTATACCGCTTGTAGGTAAGAATATAGCAATAGCTTGATACTATAAGAAATCTTTCACCATAAAGGATTTATATGTGTCAATTCTATCACGAGAATGCAAAGTTAAATAAGCATTCCAAAGAAAGTATACAAAAGTCAGGATTAACAAACGATGAGTTGAGTCTAATACCAAATCCAAATAAAATCATATATCCAAAATTGCTCATATTGCATACATCTATACCATACTCTAAATTTGAATTAGCTATGGCTAGTTCTGCATTTAGAGTATGGCATACCTGTATGCAACCTAAACAGATTTATGATATATCATTTAATTTGGATTTGGTATTACTCTTTAACTCCAGTAATCGTATAGCATCTTCATACAGTATTGATGCAGTATACTCCAACGAGTTGCTAAAGCTTGCTTCTTTTTGCCATTGCAATATTGACTCAAGACGCTTTGGACCTAATCTGTTGATATTTAGGATACTTTTTGCGTGTACTCTTGAGAGTTGGCGAATATCCTTTTTGAGGGTAATAAAGCGTAAGAACCATAGATTAGTGACAGAAGGGCTTAGAGCTTTAAGTTCTGGAGCCTCAGCCTGAAGATCTGCAGAGAACCTGTTGGCTATAGCTATACGCTCATCTACTAGCTGTCTGCGTCTTCTTGTTAGCTTTTTTAGTTTGATATTGATATCATCTGGAGCATATATCTCCTGAAGTACTTTTTTAGCTACTGGTAAATGTTTTTGCAACGAAAAAAGTTCTACTATTTTTTTAGCATCAATACTGTCAGTTTTGGCTGCTGCTGGGAAAATCTCCTTGAATCGTGCCAGTTTGACATTGTTTACATTGTATAGCCTATATCCATTTTGGAGTATGAGCTTGTCAAATGGTCTTGCCCACCCATTATAGCCTTCCATAGCTATAGAAACAGTAGCATCTCTCTTTTTGGATTCTGTCTCAATGGTTTTAAAAAACGCTTCAAAGCCTTTTTGGTTATGCATAATCTCAAACTCTTTGATGAGATTGCCATGGTTATCACCTATTGCTATAAAGTGGCTTAGGCTTCCGACATCTATTCCAATCTGTAATTCAGTGGGGATATATAGTGCATTCATTGCTCTATCCTTGTGTGTAAAATAACCATCTTACTCACATCTATGTTCAGAGCCACGATTTAGAAGTAAATTGGCACCATTCCAGTCAAAGACATAAGATGGCGCAAGAGACAAAGGCAGCAATTCAGGCGGAGCTACTCATAGCCGACCCCTACAGCTACACCTTTGTCCAATACAATTATATCATATTGGATTTAGGTACAATTATCTACCACTATTCAGTTTGAGATAATTGCTTTATCTCTTGCTAAAAGTAATGATAGACCCCTATTTCCCCCTTTGAACTTAAACTAAACTGAATTTAAATATCCCTTAAGTTTATCTCGCTACAATCCGTCCACTAAAACAAACAAGGACAAGATTCATGAATATAACAAAATCTGTTAAAGCTCATGAAGTAGAGAGAGACTGGGTTTTGATCGATGCAAAAGATAAAACTTTTGGTCGTATCTTAACTGAAGTAGCTACACTTCTAAGAGGCAAACATAAGCCATCATTTACTCCAAATGTAGACTGTGGTGACTATGTAGTCATCATCAATGCAAAAGAGGCAAAATTCACAGGTGCAAAACTGGATGACAAAGAGTATTTCAGACACAGTGGGTATTTTGGAAGTACTAAGAGCAACAAGCTTAGCGATATGCTGGAAAATCACACTGAAAAGCTATATAGACTGGCTGTCAGAGGTATGCTACCAAAGACAAACCTTGGCAAGCAGATGATAAAAAAACTTAAAGTGTATTCTGGAAGCGAGCATCCTCATACTGCACAACTAAACAAAGGAGCTAAATAATGGCGACTATCTACGCAACAGGTAAAAGAAAATCAGCTATCGCCAAAGTTTGGCTTACTCCTGGTAATGGTGAGATACTAATAAACGGTATGACACTAGACCAGTGGTTGGGTGGTCATGAGACTCACAAGATGAGAGTTAGACTTCCGTTAGAGGCTACAAAGCAACTGGAAGCTGTAAATATCAAAGCTACTACACTAGGTGGCGGATACTCTGCTCAAGCAGACGCAGTTAAGCATGGTATATCCAAGGCACTCGTAGAGTATGAGCCAAGCTTTAGAGCGATCTTGAAGCCAATGGGTCTTCTCACTCGTGACTCTAGAGTCGTTGAGCGTAAGAAACCAGGTAGAAGAAAAGCGAGAAGATCTCCGCAGTTCTCAAAGCGTTAATCGTTTTTTGGGTTGAGGCTTTTACTGCTTCGTCCAACCAAGCAGACTCAGGTCTGCTTATTATCTCCTATATGCACAATCTATAAAATCAAATCAAACAACAATTTATATTAAGTTTACTTTTACTCTAAATACCCTATATTGTTTTTACACTACTCTCGGGGCGTCAATATTTGACTGAGAAACCACCCGTTGAACTTGAACTAGGCAATACTAGCGTAAGGAAGAGATCTGTTGTTTATCTTACATAAAAACTGCAATCACTCCTTTTGACATATTGAAATTATTATTTACAAGGGATATCAATGAATACAGTAAATCCGCAAAAATTATTAAAAACCATGAGAGATGAAAACCCTTTGGTTCAGTGCATCACAAACTATGTAGCCATGAATATATCGGCCAATACTATGCTGGCAGCTGGTGCATCGCCTGCCATGATACATACGCCAGAAGAGTCTGCTGAATTTGCTACTGTAGCAGGGGCATTGACAGTCAATATCGGCACGCTATCTCCCACATGGGTACAGGGTATGAAGAATGCCATAAATGCCGTCAATGGTGCAGGCAAGCCTTGGGTTTTTGATCCTGTAGGACACTTTGCCACACCATATCGTGCGGGAGTAGCAAAGGAGCTGATGGCTAT
This sequence comes from Dracogyra subfuscus, assembly GCA_016106625.1. Lineage (NCBI taxonomy): Eukaryota > Metazoa > Mollusca > Gastropoda > Neomphalida > Peltospiridae > Dracogyra > Dracogyra subfuscus. The sequence goes on from JAECMU010441351.1 coordinate 29,492, forward strand.
GCGCCCTACAGTGTTGCGTGGTAATGCCTCCGAGATCATGGCATTGGCAGGAGAGCAGTCATCAGGTCAGGGCGTGGATGCAGGTGACAGTGTAAGCTCTGCTGAAAATGCCGCTAAGATGCTTGCAGACAGATATGGGTCAGTAGTTGTAATCACAGGTGCTGTTGACTATGTGACAGATGGAGATAGAGAGGCTAGGATTGGTGGAGGTTCTGCTTTTATGTCTCAGATTACGGCAATGGGATGCTCTCTGACCTGCTTGATAGGAGCATACTTGGCTGTCGAAGAGGATGCTTTTGCAGCAAGTATAGGGGCTTTGGCACTATTTGGGGAAGCTGGTGCTAGAGTTGATAAGGTGGTCAGTGGACCTGGATCATTTGCATGGAGGTTTTTGGATCAATTATCAGCACTAAATCCAGAAGATATAGAGCAATCACGGATAACTATCGCATGAGTCGCAGTATTGACCTCTCTTTTTATCTAGTGCTTGACCCTGTATTGTGTGAGCCTTTGGGCATGGTAGAGACTGCCCGCTTGGCAGCCAAGCATGGTGTGACAGCCGTACAGCTACGCCATAAGAGTGCAAGTACAGAGGAGATGGTAAGCATAGGCCGTCAGCTTCAAAAAGTGCTTGTGGGGACATCTGTGTCATTGGTGATAAATGATGATGTAGATGCAGCCAAGATACTAAATGCTGATGCTCTACATATCGGACAGGGTGATATTGATGTTGCAATAGCCAAAGAGAAGATAGGTCCAGAGATGGTGCTTGGCTTGTCTGTGGAGACACTCTCTTTAGCCGCTGATGTAGATTCTAATATCGTAGACTATGTAGGAGTTGGCCCTGTCTTTGATACATCAACAAAACCCGACCATAAAGAGCCTATCGGCTTTGATGGCTTGAGGGATATTGTCAAGATATCACCCGTACCTGTTGTGGCGATAGGCGGTTTGAAATATGAGCATATCTCTAGTACTTTTGCAACAGGTGCTGATGGTATAGCTGTAGTTTCAGCCATATGCGGTCAAGATAGTATTGTGGACAAAATAATTGAATTTAACAAAAAGATAAAGGAGGCAAACTCATGATAAATACTGCTCTAAGCATAGCTGGTTCAGATCCATCAGGAGGTGCAGGGATACAGGCAGACTTGAAAACATTTTCTGCCAATGGGGTATATGGTATGTCTGTTGTCACTGCTTTGACTGCACAAAATACACAAGGGATTACTGCTATACACTTATTACCGTCATCTTTTGTAAGTGAGCAGATAGAGGCTGTATTTTCTGATATACGGGTTGATGCTATTAAGATTGGCATGATAGCCAATGCAGATATAGCAAATGCACTAGCCGATGTGTTGAAAAAACATACAGGTGTGCCGATAGTGCTGGATCCTGTAATGATAGCAAAAGGTGGTCATTCTTTATTGCAAGATGATGCGATTATTGCTGTCAAGGAGAGACTACTTCCTTTGGCGGATATCCTTACACCAAATTTGGAAGAGGCAGCTAGATTACTGGATGTAAAAATGGCTCTGACTAGAGATGAGATGCAGAAGCAGGGAGAAGGTCTGTTGGCGTTTGGACCTAAATCCATACTGATGAAAGGTGGTCACCTAGAGGGAGAAAAAAGTCCTGATCTACTGGTGACTGGTGCTGGGTGTGTATGGTTTGAAGCAGATCGTATAGATACCATCAATACACATGGTACAGGATGCACACTCTCCTCTGCTATAGCTGCTCTTTTAGCCAAAGGAGCCACGCATGATGAGGCAGTCAAAAATGCCAAAGCCTATGTGCAAGGTGCTATAAGGGGTGCCGATAGCTTGGATATCGGTTCGGGGCATGGCCCAACTCACCACTTTCATGAAATATGGAAAAAATAACTTTTCAAAGGAATAGATATGCAAATTACAAAACTGAGGGCATTTATAGTAGCTTTAATGCTCACTATCACAGTAAGTGCTGGAGATAAATTTACAATCATTTTGGACTGGTTTATCAACCCTGATCATGGCCCCATTATCATAGCACAGGAGAACGGCTACTTTAAGGAGGTGGGGCTTGATGTGAGAGTCATAGCTCCAGCTGACCCATCAGATCCTCCCAAGATGGTAGCAGCTGGCAAGGCAGATTTGGCAGTATCGTATCAGCCACAACTTCATATGCAAGTAGCAGAGGGTATGCCATTGGTTCGCGTAGGTACGCTCATAGGTACACCCTTGAATTGCCTACTTGTGCTAAAAGATGGCCCTATCAAAAAGATAGCTGATCTAAATGGCAAAAAAGTAGGTTTTTCAGTGGCAGGAGTAGATGAGGCTGTGCTCAAACAGATGCTCTCCCATAATGGACTAAAGATGAGTGATGTAAAGCTGGTAAATGTAAACTGGTCTCTTTCTCCTTCTCTAATGAGTAAGCAGGTGGATGCAGTTATAGGTGCATTCAGAAACTTTGAGTTAAATCAAATGGAGATAGAGGGAGTGTATGGAAAGTGCTTCTATCCAGAACAAGAGGGTTTGCCATCATATGACGAGTTGATATATGTAGCCAATCCCAAAAAGATGGATGTAGATAAAATCAAGCGTTTTCTGATGGCAACCGAAAAGGCAACTCAATTTATCGTCAATGAGCCTAAAAAAAGCTGGGAAATATTCTCCAAGACCTCAAAAGAGCTACAAGACAAACTAAACACTAAAGCATGGGTAGATACTGTGCCTCGTTTTTCTATGAGACCGTTTGCACTAGATCATGGACGGTATATCCGATATGAGAAGTTCCTATATGATTCAGGCTTGATCAAAAAGATACTACCTGTATCTGATTTGGCAGTGGATTTGGGAGCAAAATAGTGTCTGAATATGGCAAAGCATTTACACTCTGGCGAGAAGCTTCCAGCCATAAAGACACAGATATATGGAGTAGGTATGTCGATCATGACTTTGTTAAAGATTTAGGGAATGGCACTCTGCCAAAAGAGGCGTATCTGCATTATTTGGTGCAAGATTATATTTTTTTGGTTCACTTCTCTCGTGCCTGGGCTTTGGCAGTGGTCAAATCTGAAACGCTAAGTGAAATGAAGCTGGCAAGTGCCACTGTGAATTCGTTAGTAAACCTAGAGATGCAACACCATGTTGATATCTGTGCTGGATATGGAATAGATGAGCAGGAACTTTTTTCTGTCGGTGAAGAAACGGAGAATCTAGCATACACTCGTTATGTAATAGATGCTGGACTATCTGGGGACTTGGCAGATTTATTGGCTGCCTTGGCTCCTTGTATATTTGGCTATGGGGAGATAGGCAGCAAGCTGGTAAAAAATATATCCAATGAGAATCCCTATGCAGAGTGGATAAAAACATATGCCAGTGATGAATATCAGCAGGTTTGCCGTAAAGCAGGAGAGTTGATAGATGAGGCACTTGAGCGTCGTATAGGTTCAGACTTTGAAGCTTCGCCCAGATGGGGACGCTTGACAGAGAGGTTCAAGATGGCTACTAGACTGGAAGCTGACTTTTGGAGCATGTCTTTGCCTAAGGAGCAAAACAAACAATGAACTCATCTGTAGGTATCCGCATAAAAGGTTCAGCTTCTATAGGAGGAAAGCAACTTTTTAATTCACTTGATATGGATATCAAATCAGGGAAGTGGTCATGTCTGCTTGGGCCGTCTGGAGTAGGCAAAAGCACATTGCTCTATCTGCTATCTGATCTAGCAGAGCATGTGGAGTTTGATGGTGAGATTATCACAAATGATGAGCTATCACTGGAGGGTCGTATCTCCTATATGGCACAGACAGATCTGCTGATGCCTTGGCTCAGTATCTTGAATAATACACTGATTGGTCAGCGTCTGCGTGGAGATAAGGCTGATATAGAAAAAGCAAAAAATCTACTACATGAGCTTGGGCTAGGGAGATGTATAGATCGTTGTCCCTCTCAGCTCTCAGGAGGACAGAGGCAGAGGGTTGCCTTGGCTCGCACCTTGATGGAAGAGCGAGAGGTGATACTGTTAGATGAGCCGTTTTCGGCACTAGACGCAGGCACCAGAGCAGATATGCAGGAGCTATCAGCACAATGGTTAAAAGGTAAGACTGTGCTTCATGTCACTCATGATCCAGCAGAAGCTGCTCGTTTGGGTGAACAGATATTCTTACTAGACGAGAGTGGATTGAGACAGGTTGAGGTGCCAGCGACAGAGGTGGTGCGTCCAGTAGATGATTTGGCAACTTTAGAGTGCCAAGGGCATCTTCTGAGACTTCTGAGGGAGAAAAACTGATGAAACATCTATTGCGTCTGTTTATATCTGCTTTTTTGATAGTCATGGCTTGGCAGGCTATAGTTACATTTGGGGATCTGCCACATTTTATCCTGCCAAGCCCTCTAAAGGTAGCAAATACTCTGTGGGATTCTAGAGAGATGATTGCATCTCATGCTCTAGTAACCAGTATAGAGATTTTGCTAGGTTTGCTTATCGGTACTGTGTTGGGCGGACTGACTGCTATATGGTTGGCTAGATCAAAAATCGCTAGGTATCTGGTCAAGCCTGTTTTGGTGCTTACTCAGGCACTCCCTGTCTTTGCTTTGGCACCACTATTTACTCTTTGGCTTGGGTATGGTATGGAGTCAAAGATACTGGTAGCTGTCCTGATCATATATTTTCCTGTGGCATCAGCCTTTTTTGATGGTCTGATGCAGACCCCAAAAGGCTGGCTAGAGCTAGGCAAAGTAATGGGAGCAAGTCCAAGACAGATGCTGTGGCGCATTCAGATTCCAGCAGCTATGCCGAGCTTTGCATCAGGACTCAGACTGGCAGCTGTGTATGCACCTATAGGGGCAATCATAGGTGAATGGGTTGGAGCATCAGAGGGGCTGGGGTATCTTATGTTGCTGGCCAATGGTCGTGCAAAAATAGACCTGATGTTTGCAGCTCTATTGGTGCTGGTACTATTGACTTTGGTCTTGCATTATGCAGTAGGTAAGTTTTGTGATATGTTAGTGAAGAAGTATAAGTTGTAGAATGTGATTATCGTATACCTCTAGTTTGAACTAGAGGTGCGTAGGATTTATAGTTCCTTTTTAGCCTCTTCTAGTGCCTCTATCACAGCATCTATATTACCTTTTGGCAAATGCACTTTCCAGTCTGGCTCATTACTGTCACCGTTAAGAGAGATGGCAATACTTGCTATGCTGTCACTTCCAGCCCCATATGGCTCATCTACTGTACCTATGGTTATCTTTCCATTCTTTGTTCCATCTAAATCTAGTTCTTTGATCAGTTTCATGTTTTTCCTTTTTATAAATTAATATTTGATTATTGATTATACTTTGGATTGGTTAATGGTGGGAAAATTAGTAGGGTAGTACGATAAATCTTTTTGGCTTGAAATATCTTTTCGGTTCCCACAGCTGTGGATTCCAAGTCAAGCTTGGAATGACGGAAAGGTAGTCTTTGGTCTGGGTCTGTGGATTCTGTTTCAAGCACAAAATGAGGATCACTCGTCATCCTGAGCTTGACTCAGGATCCACAGCCCAAAATATCCTCTCGGTTCGCCAGTCCGTGGATTCCAAGTCAAGCTTGGAATGACGGAAAGGTACTCTCTCGGGTGCGTCAGTCCGTGGATTCCGTGTCAAGCACGGAATGACGAGCGACTTCACAAGCCGTTATCCTGAACTTGCACACCAAAGATATTTACTTGTGGGCATCCAATATTCATAGTCTATAGTGCCTCCTCGTCCTCTTCGCCTGTTCTGATACGAACAGTGTGAGAGATGTCACTGACAAAGATCTTTCCATCGCCTATCTTGCCTGTGTAGGCAACTTTTTTGATAGCTTCTACAGCTAGATTTTCATACTCATCATTGCTTACAATAATCTCTAGTTTTACTTTTGGTATGAACTCTACAATATATTCAGCACCTCTGTACAGTTCGGAGTGTCCTTGCTGTCTACCATAACCTTTGACTTCAGATACGGTCATGCCCTCGATGCCTGCTTCTACTAAAGCATCTTTCACATCCTCTAGTTTAAATGGTTTAATAATCGCTTCTATCTTTTTCATTTCTTTTCCTTATAGATTCATGGCTTTTTCGCCGTGTATTTTTTCGTCTAGACCTATCTGTTCTGTCTCTTCGTCTACTCTTCCGCCACCTGTAAACAGGCTAGCCACAAAGAAAACGATGGCAGTCATTATACCACTGTAGATAATAGTCATTATGATAGTTTTGATCTGTGCCATGAGCTGTGTACCCATACTGTAGTCATCCGCCATTAGGTATGGAGCTATGAACAGTGCTGTAGCTATTGATCCCCATATACCAACCATGCCGTGTATCCAAAATGCATCCAAGCTGTCATCAACCTTGAATATCTTTTTAAGTTTTGACACAGATATAAATCCTATGATGCCACCTACTAAGCCTATGATGATAGCACCCATTACTCCTGCACTGCCAGATGCTGGAGTGATTGCAACTAGACCTGCAACTGCACCAGAGGCTCCACCGATGAGTGTTGGCGTTTTGTAGACGATATACTCAGCCACTAGCCAACCTATCACACCAAGTGCAGCTGCTACATTGGTAATAAGAAAGGCGTTTCCTGAGATTCCATCAGCTGCTACCTGAGAGCCTGCGTTGAATCCAAACCATCCAAACCATAGCAGAGCAGCTCCCAGTACAGCATAAACTGGTGAGAATGGCTTGATTGCTACCTTGCCATAATCCTTTCTCTTGCCAAGCATCATAGCTACTACAAATCCTGCCACACCAGCATTGATATGCACAACTGTACCACCAGCAAAGTCCATTTCGCCAAAGTGCAATGTCTCGCCTCCACCCCATGCCCAGTGTGTGATAGGTGCATATACAACAAGTATCCAGAGTGTTGCAAAGATAGTAAATGTAGAGAATTTAACTCTCTCTATCATGGAACCGCTGGCGATTGCGACTGCAATAGCTGCAAATGTGCCTTGAAATGCTACAAATAGAAGTTCTGGAATGGTTCCAGTGAGAGACTTGTCAGTAATTCCTGACAGCAGGAGCTTGCCTGTACCTATGAGGTCACCCTCACCAAATGCTATACTGTACCCAGCTATTACCCATACCAGTGTACCTATGGCATATGCTATCAAGCTCATACCCATGGTATTGAGCACATTTTTGCTTCGTGTCATACCGCCATAAAATAGTGCCAGACCAGCTGGTGTCATAAGCATGACAAATGCTGTAGCTACCAGCATCCATGCTGTATCACCGCTACTTAGTGTATCTTCTGCCGAAGCTATTACTGGTAGTGCCAGCATCGCCAAAAGTGTTAAAAGCTTTCGTTTCATCTTTTCCCTTTTGTGATTAATATGGAAAAATTATATTATATATGATGAAATATTGAAATAGTTTATTGTATAAAAAATAGGCAATTATGTGATAGCAGGTATCTCTATATTTATAGACTTATCTTTAAATCCAATATCAATATAGTTAGAGAGTGCCATCTCCTTTATGACCGAATCCTTGCTGGTATCTCTGCCGTCTGCTTGTAATTTTAGATTAAATATTGTGTATGCTTTATGGTTGACAACTATTTTGGATCCTATTTTTATGGTAAGTATGACTTTAATATGATTACTTTTTGTGAATTGTGCAAATACCTCTCTCAGTAGCATTGAAAATCTGTTCTGGTGCAGTTTAATAGGAGGCATTGTGTAGTCTGTCATTAGAGACAGTTGACCAGAATAGTGGATCTTAAATAGCTCTATATTGGCTTGCAGTAGCACATTAATATCAGTGGATATATAGCCCTCTAGCTTCTCATCTTTGGCAACTTTTGGTCTAGGTCTACTGTATAGATGTATACCTATTTCATCATCATTGCTGTAGAGTGTGTTGATTCCGTAGAATTCATAAGAGGAGACAGATAGCTCCTGAAGTGTTGTTCTGCTACCAAAACTTTTTGGAGCATGTGTGAGAGCAAGATCAAAGAGTTCTCCTTGTGTGTCTATTCCCATTATAAGCTCTGCACTTTTGTTGAGATACAGTATAACACCTCCTTGTGAAAAGAGTACAAATGGGTTGATGTCATGTTCCATAAAAAATCTAAAGTCAGTCGATATTGTGTTCATGAATCTTCTTTCTCAGGGTATTTCTGTTCAGTCCAAGCACCGATGAGAGCTTTAGTTGTGATTTATATTGCTTTAATCCAGCTTTTATGAGGGGACGCTCAAACAGTCCGAGGTGTTCACGGTATGCATTGTTGCCATTGATTTTATCTAACAGGTACGCGAACAGAAGGGACTCCAGTTCATCTTTAGTCAAGTTTGAGGTAACAAGCTGGCGATAAATAGATGCTTTTAGAGATTTGATATTTTCTGAAAAGTCAAGAGTTGTCTCATCTATTTTTGCATCTCCTGTAATCATAAGCTCTTCACATATACTATTTTTGAAGTGCTCCACAAGCATAGATATATCTTCTGGGCGATCCTTTAGCGATGGCATATGATACATAAATGCAAATTTTTCTTCCAAGGATGAGATGGCTTCACTGGAGTTTGCAATAGCTACTATTCGCCTATTGTTGAAATCATATCTGGATATATCCGAAACAGCTTCAAAATTATAGATGATAAGCTCTTCGTTGGATTGAAGGAGTTGTGAAAGTGCATCGCTATTTGACCCGTCTACAAAGATAGACCTTGGAAAGATACTCTCTACTAGACTTTTTTTTCCTGTATATGCTTCACCTACAACTATAGATGATACAAGAAGTGACTTGGTTAGAGTTAACCCTTTTATGATCTGCGATACATGTGTAGAGTTGCTTAAAAATTGAACAGGTTTCATTCAAATATTATAGCATAATTATTTCCAAAAATTACTTTTGCTCATCTTAATCAAAATAGGTCAAAATGAGCAGATAAATAAGGGTCAAAATAAAATAAGGGTCTATCATTAAAATTAGCAAGAGATAAAGCAATTATTTCAAACTAATTTATGTTAGATAA
>JAECMU010441358.1:0-11801 GCA_016106625.1 Dracogyra subfuscus
TGTGTTTGTCAAATCGTGATGACGTCATATTTAGTACTGACAAAGCCATTGGTTTGTAAGCGTAAAATTGTCCAATAGTATTGTTCGTTAGACCAATACATAAGAAGTCTCTAGGGAAATTATGATTTATATTTCCCCGGTTCTGAGTGCTCGCTGGGGTAATAAAGGCTTTTGCTAAATATGTAAATAATGCTGTGCATTCTTTAACAAAAAAACATATAGAGATGTACAGAGCAGTTAAAACAAGGAGAATCATATTTGCGGATTATTACGTGGTTGGGTACATTTGTAATTGAATGGTACGTGTACGTTAAAGTTTGCTTTGTTTAACGAAGCCACTTGAACACATTGATTTATTAATCAATTTTGACATATCGTCTTAGAAAAGAAACCGGCTAAATTGTTTCCGTTAATAACAAGGGATCTTTCATATGCACCATTCCACAGACAGGATATGGCCTTTGATATACCAGTCGTGGTGCACTGGCTGGAACGAGAAATAGTTCACCGATTGGGATCGATCCCATATCGACCGCGCATCAAGCGAGCGTTTTACCACTGGGCTACGTCGAGACAGACAGCCAGCCGGACAGACATCTTTACGGTTAGGAGACAGACGTTGATACACTTTTAAATAAAATAACTAACAGTATTTCAATAGATAAATGTAAACGAAATAAAATAATATAGTTTTTAAAGGGACATTCCCGAGTTTGCTGCATTGTAAGATATTTCCGACTAATAAAATATTTCTACGATTAAACTTCAATATAAAATATATTTTCTTATTTACAATATCAATGTCTGTATATTTAATGTGTTTCTGGTCGTTTTAATATTTGTAAGAATCCCAAACTGGATTTCGTCTTCAAATAATTTCGTACGTACGAAAAAATATTTTTTAAGAAATAAAATGAAAATTAACTTAGTATAAATATTAGAACGATCAGAAACATGTTTAATATACAGCCACTAATATTCTAAATATGAAAATGTATTTAATATGTATGTTTAATCGTAGAACTATTTTATTAATCGATAACATCTTATAATATTGCAGCAAACTCAGGAATGTCACTTTAATATAAGTAGCTACATGCACTAATTAAAAAAAAAACACCGCAACAAACATACACCATAGAAAAGCCCAACAACCAAATCCTTCCTAAACTGGAAATACAGGATATGGCCCTTTACGAAATAATATTTCATATAGTTTGCGTATTTTATCTGTGTATCTTATCAGTAATAATAATAATTGTTTCTACGCTTTGAAAGGTGAAGCACAGGTCAAACCATTCTATATTCCGTCTTTCTTCATTAACCATTGCTGCCAATCATAATTCGTATCTTGAAACTATGTCTGCACTGATACCAAAGGGAAGATAACTCCGTTTACTCTCTATGTATTTAAATTCCTAGTCAAACGTGATGTATCTACACGAGTTACGGATTTGACGCAGTGTCGGTTACAGATCCTTTCATCTTCTTAATCATAATCATTGATAATTAAAAGTTGGACGTATCAAAGGAAGGAAATGTTTTATTTAACGATGCATTCAACACATTTTATTTACGGTTATATGGCGTCCGAAATATGGTTAAGGACCACACAGATATTGAGACTGGAAACCCGCTGTCGTCACTTCATCGGCTACTTTTTTCGATTGGCAGCAAAGGATTTTTCATATGCACCATCCCACAGACAGGATAACACATACTACGGCCTTTGATATACCAGTCGTCATGCACTGGTTGGAGCGAGAAATAGCCCAATGGGCCCTCCGACGGAGATCGAACCCAGACCGACCGGGCATCAAGCGAACGCTTTACCACTGGGCGACATCCCGCCTTCCAAAGGATCTAACGTCGTTTTGTTTTTAACCCTGTTCCAACCAGTGTTCCCTTGACTAGTACACAACATCCGTGGTATGTACTGTCCTGTCATGTTAAAAGTTAAAGTTTGTTTTGTTTAACGACACCACTAGAACACGTTGGTTTATTAATCATCAGCTTCTGGATTGTCAAACATTTTGATAATATTGACATACAGTCTTAAAGACGGAACCCGCTATATGTCCCATTAGTAGCAAGGGATCTTTTATATGCACCATCCCACAGACGGGATAGCACATACCGCGGCATTTGATATACTAGTTGTGGTGCACTGGCTAGAACGAGATATAGCCCAATGGACCCACCGACGCGGATCAAATCCAGACCGACCGCGCATCAAAAGAACGCTTTACCCCTGGACGTTTCGCCACTTCGTCTTGTTAAAAATGCATATAACAGTTCACCTTCTGGTATTCGGTAGGAGGATCCAGTGTGATCAAAGCTGGTTTCTTTTCTAGCTCTCCAGACCATATGTTAGACAACAGTGTTCAGCTTCATTTTAAAACATTTCTGAGGTGTTGTTAAACAAATACTTCGTTACTTTCTTCTCGTTCCAACCATGGCACCACGACTGACATATCAAATGCTGTGATATGTGCTATCCTGACAGTAGGATAGTGCATATAAATGATGATTTGCTTCTGATGAAAAAGTGTTGCGGGTTTCCTCTCTAAGATTATATATGTCAAAATAACCAAATGTTTGGCATCCAGTAGCCGATTATTATTAATTCATTGTGCTCTAGTGGTGTCGTTAAACAAAACAAACTTTTACTTTCTTCTCGGTTCACTCGGGTGTTTGCGTCGTTGGATCAAACCACCTCAGTGGACCCTTTCTCTGACTGAGATGTGTTCCTCTTGACAATCAGTGCATCACGACTGGTGTATATAAAAAACCGCGGTATGTGCTGTCTTGTCTTTGGGAAAGTGTATTTTAAAGATCCCTTGCAGCAAATGCAAATTTATTATATAAAAAAATTGTAGCGGGTTTCTTTAAGACCACTAGTCAAACATTATCAAATGGTTAACATCCAATAGCCGATATTTAATGTGCTCTAGTTGTGTCGTTATACAAAAGAAACTTTTAATTTTTGACTTTCTTTACCTTCTTCCAGTTCTCAGCTCCTAAATCAGAAGTTGGTCAATCTCAAAATTATGTCAGTGTACCGGCTGCGTATTCTCATTTTAGTCCCTCTGGTGAATATATGCTTCGTTTATTTTCGAAATTCTCTTACATCAAAACCCGTGTTATTTCTAACTGGCACCGTACCCCCGTGGACGCGATAACAGCCGGATTGTCTGACCCCCGCGGACACGGTAATTCTCGAACTGACAATATCCGGCCGCTCGAACAAGGCCTCCGGACAGAACAAATTTACTCTCCAAGTGTGGGGATGGTTTATAGAGGCAGAGAAGGAAATAGATAACACCTAAGATAAACTTGGAGGATGGCTTTTTATGATATCGATGTCTTTTAAAGAATGTTATTGTTTGAGAGTGGCGTAGAATGTAAATTATATATCAGGGACGGGAAATGTCCTACGGCAAAATGATCAACACCATGCAGGTTACTTATACAGCACGTGTTGGTCTCTCTCTCTCTCTCTCTCTCTCTCTCTCTCTCTCTCTCTCTCTCTCTCTCTCTCTCTCTCTCTCTCTCTCTCTCTCTCTCTCTCTCTCTCTCTCTCTCTCCATGTTTCTCGTTCCAACCAGTGCACCACAACTGGTCAAAGGCCCTAGTATGTGATTTCCTGAACGAAAAATAGCCCAATTGTTCCACCGACGGGGATCGATCCTAGAGCGAACGCGCGTCAAGCGAACTCTTTACCATTGGGATAGTTTTGTTTTGTTTAACGACGCACTCAACACATTATATTACGGTTATATCGGCGTCGGACATATGGTTATGTCGAGAAAAAAAACAGTGGTTAGCTGACGGGGATCGATCCTAGACCGACCGCGCATCAGGCGGGCACTATACCACTGGGCTATGCTGCCCGCTTTACCATTGGGATACGTCCCTCCCCATATCAACAGAAATTCTATATACTTAATAAATGGAAATGATTCTTTTCAGTTTCTAAGTAAAAATGACGGTGATGGCGGGTTTTTGTCTGTCACTCCCAAGTAGGCCTATGTATAAAAATAAAATAAACGTATGTCAGAAACCAAATAGTTTTTAAATCCTGCCAAGGTGTCGTAAAATAAATATTTCTTTTCTTCTCGTGTTAAACTTTCCCTGTTTGCCAAAGACAACTTTTGGCGCCTTGAGATCAATACGGAACGCGTTTCAGCTTTTCTTGAAAGCAGAGACAATAATCGCTTAAAGCTCAGAAACAACTTGAACTTGTAAAACAAACACAACAGCATCGATCTCCATAGGTAGGCAAAACTATATTTGAATATCCAAAAAAAAAAAAAAAAGGAGAAGTAAAAATCTGTCTGAACCCCGCATATTTGACACTGGGTCCTGTCGCTGTTCTATCGTACTGTACAGGTTAGTAATAAAAACGTTGAAACATATGTTTTCTGTTTTCTGACAGCCTGGGGTTGTTGTTTTAAGTAATAATATAGTAGTTGTGCTTCTTTCATCTGGAAGGACGAAAAAATACTTTCTCTTTTTTTTCTCTCCAACCGCTGGGCTCGCCTATTGGTGTTCGGCAGTAATATAGTATCTGTTTACTTGGACCCTGAACGCTGGCCCGTGGTATTGAGTCCATCACGGGAAAAAATCAGCGCGTTAATATTATCGGAAGGTCCACGGAATAGGGCTATCTGGAGGTGTGTTGAGAGGTGAATATCTCTCCACTGGAAAGGGAAGCGGGCTGTTTCTGTTGACGGCTCATTTAATCTCAGCTAAGTGGATGGGAGAACTTTCTCCCGATTTCACTCTCCGATAATGCACCGTTTGGTAACGCCGCTTTGGAATACCTGTGTACGTACTTTGGAAATGGAAAGGCACACCTCATATTCTTATCGTCGCTACTGGAGAAGGGTCATTTCATCTCGTGTTCGCTGAAACTCGACGCCCGTATGGACTTTCAAATTTACTGTGAAACAGCATTTCCATCTATGTTCGTGTAAGAAAATTATAAAACAAACGGACTTTAAGACGTGAAACTGCATTTTTTTTTTCTTTCTTGTTCGTGTAAGAAAATGAAAACATATGAACTTTCAAATTTGAAACTGCATTTTCATTAATTTCATGTTCGTGGAAGAACATTGAAGCAGCTGTGGAGTTTTAAATGTGAAACTGCAGTTTTGATTAATACTCGTGAAAGCATGTTAAAATGTATGAAATTATGGACTTACAAAATTTAATGTGAAATTACATTTTTATTTCATGTTCGTTGAAACATATTAAAGAAACTAATCGGATTTTGGAGAGAGAGAAAAAAAAAAGTATTTTTGTTTGAATTAACGCCGTGTGCTTGATAAAATTTTATCGTTGCTGGATAACTAAGACGGGAGTTTATTGTGAAAGATACGATCCTGTCTGGTTGTGACTAAACTGTGTCAGTTTGACGGAGGATACTTTCCTGGTTTTGACTGTTATATTTTGAAGTTGAGGATATCGTAACAAACTAGAGTCACCTGTGACCTGTGGATACTTCCTGGTTTTCATCATGTGTTGTATCATTGGCTAAGACTAAGTTTTCTTTCTTCTTCTTTTATTTTTTTAGTGTTATGTTGTTAACTCAGGACCAGTCCTGGTTTTGACAAACGTTTAGTAGTATTTCTTGATTTCTAGGAAGCTTAATGATAGTTCTCATTTGTACTAAGCATAGTGGTATTTTCTGGTTTTAACTAAACTTAGTGATATTCCCCGATTTTCACTAATCTTTATGGTATTTTCTGGTTTTGACTAAACTTTGTGGTATTTTCTATTTTTGATTAAGTTTAGTGGTATGACTAAGCTCAGTGTTATTTGTTGGTTTTGTTGAGTTAAGTGGTACATCGTGGCTTTGACAAAGCTAATGGTATCCTGGATTTGAAGACGTTAGTGGCAAATCCTGGTTTTAACTCAGCTTAGTTTTAATTCTTGATTTTAATTAAGTACTTCTTGGTTTTGGTTTTGGTTTTGGTTTTGACGAAACACCGTGCAGGACGCGTCAATAAAGATCAGTCCCGTATACTGCGGACAGAACTGGAACGCATCAACTGACGCCTCCTGGTGGAAGATGCACGACACGGCACGATGTGGACGTTGACGCCCCGCTGTTTGCCGCCATCACTCAACCACGTCGTCCTCCGATACTGGCTTATCTTGTGTGTCACAGGTCAGTGCCTACCTTTAATTTCGTACGCCTCAGTACGCACCTTTAATTTCGTACACAAATATTTATGCAATACACTTTTAAACATAAATATAAGATAAATTCTTCTTCATGGAAGTAGACCACTTATGCCACATGTGTGGTCGAAAATTTAAAATTAGAGGTTTTATTTGTGTAAACATTTTGAAACATTTTACTATCTCTGAAATGTGTATTTACATCAACACTCTGCGGCGTATTTAATGGTTTACTTACCAAATGTTTTGTATCTGTCATTATAGACTATTTATATACTGATGTTAGTAATTTATTTATAATACACATTCGTAAATAAATGGAAAAATAAATATAGGACCATACAAATAGTAACAAAAAATATTGACTGCAGTACTGACATTTAGTACCACAGTATTGACATTCAGTACCACATTATTGACATTCAGTACCACAGTATTGACATTCAGTACCACAGTACTGACATTCAGTACTACAGTACTGACATTCAGTACCACAGTATTGACATTCAGTACCACAGTATTGACATTCAGTACTACAGTATTGACATTCAGTGCCACAGTATTGACATTCAGTACCACAGTACTGATATTCAGTACCACATTATTGACATTCAGTACCACAGTACTGACATTCAGTACCACAATACTGACATTCAGTACCACAATACTGACATTCAGTACTACAGTACTGACATTCAGTACCACAGTACTGACATTCAGTACCACATTATTGACATTCAGTACTACAGTATCATAGTACTGACATTCAGTACTACAGTATTGATATTCAGTACCACAGTATTGACATTCAGTACTACAGTATTGACATTCAGTACTACAGTACCACATTATTGACATTCAGTAATACAGTATTGACATTCAGTATCTTAGTACCATAGTACTGACATTCAGTACCACAGTATTGACATTCAGTACCACAGTATTGACATTCAGTACTACATTATTGAAATTCAGTACTACAATACCACTGTATTGACATTCAGTACTATAGTATTGACATTCAGTACTATAGTATTGACATTCAGTACCACAGTACCATAGTACTGACATTTAGTACTACAGTATTGACATTCAGTACTACAGTATTGACATTCAGGACTACATTATTGACATTCAGTACCACAGTATCATATTACTGACATTCAGTACTACAGTATTGACATTCAGTACTACAGTATTGACATTCAGTACTACAGTACCACAGTATTGACATTCAGTACTACAGTATTGACATTTAGTACCACAGTACCATAGTACTGACATTCAGTACCACAGTATCATATTACTGACATTCAGTACCACAGTATTGACATTCAGTACTACAGTATTGACATTCAGTTCCACAGTACCATAGTATTGACATTCAGTACTACAGTATTGATATTCAGTACCACATTATTGACATTCAGTACAATAGTTTTGACATTCGGTACCACAGTATTATTCAGTACCACAGTACTGGCATTCAGTATTGATATTCAAATACAAACTACATCTCCTTATTTTATAGAGGCATAATAAGAAAACGTTAATTGGTTTCAAATACCAGTTTCCCATATTTCGTTCTGTCAGTATATATACAATTTATTAAAAACACATTCTTCGTGTTCGAGGGTATTGTTAAATAATTCATTCATAGTTGTATTTTGAAGTCTGGCTGACACCTGGAGATTTGGTGACGTGTGTTCAGGCATTAGTCTTGAGTCTCGTGTAGTATGGAGTAATAGAGAATAATACATGAGTGGTCGTTAGATACTATTTATCTTACAACGAGTTGTTTAAAAATGTATCTAACGAGCGAAAGCGAGTTTAATACTTTTTTAAATAACGAGTTGTGAAATAAATCGTATCTAACGGACACGAAAGTATTATTCTATTTCTTACATATCCTCAAAAACCCCAGATTTAAAGCAAATTTTAACATCTTTATCAACCAAAAGATAACTACAATCCTTTGCATTTGTACCTGACTTACGCGTCACAGACACATGATTGGCAGGTTAACTATACGTCACAGTGTAATCGATTTCCACCATGCTGAAGGGTTTTTTGTATTGGACGTTAGTGATCAGGGTCCGTGCTTATAAAACTATTTAGAGTCTAGACTCAATCTCTAATGACGTCACACGTCAATTTGTATGACGTTGTCATGACATTAGTGTCACAGTTAACAAGTCTAGACTCCAAAGGTTTCATAAGCACCAAGGCTCCGTTCCACAAAATAATTGTAGCTAAGGTTAATTGTAGTGACTTAAGGTAAGTTTTACAACCTTACGGTAGTCGTAAGTGCCCCTTTAATGATTAGTATATTCTTTGCAAAGAAGTAATGAATTGGTTACCGACTTTTTGGAACATCTTTAGTGTATCCATTGGTATCGGACATCTATGACTTAACTTTGTCAGTTTGTGTGCTAAGCGCAAATTGCCGAATGCATAAGACTTAAGAGTTATCTCCCGTATTTTCGTGTGAAGGTCGTATGGCCTAGAATGTTTTTCGTGGAGTTTCATAAAAGATATTTGGTATGTACATGTATTAGATCTACTTTTACACAATAAATTAGTATCTTTCTCAGAAAATCATCAAATCATCATCTAACTGACGTTTGACATGTACGTTAGTGGCTTACAACTGCCTCGTACCTATTGTAAATTTTAACAGTAATTTACGACGATGGTAAGCTACGGCGCGTCGTGAAACGGACTGGCGATTGTAGACAAAAATTAGGGTCGTGATGGTAGGTATTTAAGGCGATAGTAGTGCTAAGACAGTTGGCGTGCGCTACAACAGCTTGTTCTGAATGTGCACGTTAAATCCTATGACATGACATAAGGCAGCTTGGGCAACCTAGGGAGACACCACAGCATCAGCTATGTCTAAATTAACGAGCTACTCTCGATGTACTAAATCAAAACCTATACTAGCTCCGGAAACTTTCCTTTTGACAGACCGTTCAAAACTGCGCCAAAATTCCTCAATCAAAATTGCGCACCTTTTTCTCTTTGGCATATTAATTGCTCCATTAAAAATTCCATAGCACCAACACCCACCCACCTCCGTGGCTACCGACTTTGTCGGGCTGCTGGTGCTCCCTTGTACCTGCCAGTGCAGGCGATCCCTCCTCGCCCACCTCCACTTTTCCTGTCCTGGACGGAGAGGCGTGCGCTACAACAGCTTGTTCTGAATGTGCACGTAAAACCCTATGACATGACATGACATAAGATAGGCCTGGTCATTACCTAGGATCAGCCAGTCGTATGTCTTGAAATTGTTAACACACGTACATGTGTCAACAACTATGTGTTATCAAACAACGCATGGTGTTCTATCCAATGGGTGTGTAAGAAAACGTTTTATCTTCAGGGCTCGAAATTAACGACGTTGATAGAGATCATCACCGATGGCGCTTTTATGCCGTCCGTAAAGCTCTTCAACAATGGCAAAAATGTATACACCTGGTGTACATAATATGTCAGTATTAAATATTTTTTACATTTGAAATATGTCCACAAAGTAGATTACATACAGAATAATAACCTTTAAAAAATTGACATAGGCAGGTTCAAAATTGCCGTCAGTGGGCTGTTTCACTATTAGCAATTTATTTAAAAATTGCCGTGGGATTCAAATTCTTAAGTTATAGCCATGTACCTTTGCACGACTCAAACTCAAAGATTCGACTATCAAAATTATTTTTAAAATATTACATGGTTATTTTTTCAAGCACCTTGAAAGAAAAAAGGATTTGGAAGACACATCAAATTTGTCCGATTCGTGTCCAAAAATGTTTGACTGTAGAAATTAAAACAAAAATAAAAATAAATGTTGTTCTTTAAATTGTGACAACCATAATGTCATAAACTGGCCTTTCTTTTGTTAAGTTTACGATTACCAGAACAATTCCAGTATGCTAGGATTGGTGCGCTTAGATTAACAACTAATCGGTCGTATACGGTTGTATACGACGAGAATCGAGACTAGTAACTGGAAAGTCGCAGAAGTCGAGAGATCGACGAGTTGGACAACTTCGTCATGACAGTTGGTAGTCTGACACTAGCATAATACACCTAAAACAACCTTAGTTTACAAAGTGCTGGGGTGTTGATAAACGATACGAAGATTGACGATTACAGCCGGAAAGGCGTTTATTTTTAATTTTGAAATATGAATACACGGACCTATTTTACGGAAATAGCGTACAATAGAAAAAATAAATATAACGATTCGCATGACTGAACGATTCAGTAGTTTGGAGTGACTGGTTCCTTTGAGTAAATAAACGCTCTCAACGGAGCGAAACTTAAATCGCTACATTAAGGTAAAGACAAAGAAAACTGGAAACCAGATACATTAGCAGAACATATCTTTGGAGCAGGCCGACAAAACCGAATAATGGCTGTCAAAATAAAGCAGCAAGAATGAAAGTTGATTATTGGTATACACGTGCGTTTCAACTACATGGTCGGTTACTAAAAAACGTTTATTAATGATGTTGACCAACGTCCGAGACAGATTGAACCTACTTCATTCTTTGGTTCTCAGTCCGTCTTTTGGGGGTTATCTAGCTCGCCTGAGATGTTTGGGTCGAAAAATCGAATCCCACACAGGCGTATGGGCTTCCAATTGTGTTGGCTGATTTTTTTTCTTAATTAAAAAACAAACATTTATTGAGATTAGCATCAGTGCCAAACAGCTATATAGGGATGTAAACGAATCACTACGCATTTTTAGATGGACTAAACTAATATTGTGGCTAGAATCATGGAAAAACATGGTACAAATCTTTCAATCCAGCTCAGTTTGTCCGAATATCTATATTGTTTTCCCTCCGAATTTGAGGGTTTCCTCCAGCACTAGGGGTCAATTGCCCCCTGCCATCCTGTCTCGTACGCTAATGGAATCCTCTCAGTGGTCCCAATTTCTGTCTTTTCTCGGTCCCAACCATTGCTCCACGATGCCATGATGCCATGTCCTGTCTAACAGAAAATGTAAGCAAAACGATCCCTTGCTGCTAATGGAAAACTGCAGCATGTTTCCCTTTGAAGACTACGTGTTAGTATTACCAAATGTTTAACATCCAATAGCCGATAGTTATAGAAGTGTCGTTAAACAAAATAAACTTTAACTCTGTCTGTGAATGGAGTTTGACATAAATATAAGAGAGAGAGAGAGAGAGAGAGAGAGAGAGAGAGAGAGAGAGAGAGAGAGAGAGAGAGAGAGAGAGAGAGAGAGAGAGAGAGAGATAGAAAGTTGGGAAGAGAGAGGGGGGATGGAGGCAGAGAAAGAGGGGAGGACGAGAGGGAGGAAGAGAGGAAGAAATGAGGAAGTGAGATATACCACAAATATACCAGTGAGAAGACAGAGAAGAGATAGAGGAAAAAAAGAGACAGAGACTCAGAGAGACAGAATAAATGAATCAATCAATCAATCAATCAAGCAAGCAATGGATAATTGTTTAACGACACCCCTGCACAAAAAGATACACAGCGGTTATTGGATGTCAAATAAAGATAAGTACATGAATATGTGAGAGAGAGAGAGAGAGAGAGAGAGAGAGAGAGAGAGAGAGAGAGAGAGAGAGAGAGAGAGAGAG
>JAECMU010441374.1:0-10054 GCA_016106625.1 Dracogyra subfuscus
TTCCTTGCAAATGACGCCCATGACTACATGTAGGTATTTTAAATCATTATTTATTTGTGTTTAAAAAAAAATACATAATGACAAAATTACATAAATCCTATAAACATGGTTTATTTTCATTAATAATTATTTTAAACTCATTAAAGGGACATTCCTGACTTTGCTGCATTGTAAGACATTTTCGACTAATAAAACTCTTTTACGATTAAACTTACACATTAAATATATTTCCTTTTTTTGAATATCAGGTGTTTCTGGTCGTCTTAATATTTGTAAGAAGCCATAACTGGAATTTGTCTTCAAATAATTTCATACGTACGAAAAAATATGTTTCAGGAAATAAAATGAAAAGTAACCTAGTACAAATATTAAAACGACCAAAAACATTTTTAATATACAGCCACTAACATTCGAAACAAGAAAATCTATTTAATATGTACATTTAATCGTAGAAATATTTTATTAGTCGATAACATCTTAAAACATTGCAGCAAAGTCAGGAATGTCCCTTTAATGACATTGTGTTTCAAATACGAAATTTATCGGAATTATACGGGCCGTTTCCGTGAGTAACTAAATGTCAACCACATTATTCATTGATCGCACAACAATAATGTCTTGAAGTTGACTCTTTGTTATAACCAAGTTATATCACAAACAATTAAAACTAATCCATAAAATTATTATTTAAGTAG
The DNA here is from genome assembly GCA_016106625.1 of Dracogyra subfuscus. Lineage (NCBI taxonomy): Eukaryota > Metazoa > Mollusca > Gastropoda > Neomphalida > Peltospiridae > Dracogyra > Dracogyra subfuscus. The sequence continues at coordinate 696 of JAECMU010441374.1, forward strand.
TTAATTGGTCGCTTCGATGACATGCATGTGGATACCGTTTTGCTGTGTATTGGGTCGTCTAAGATTTCAATGGAGATCAAAAGAATATGTGTCAACTACAAGTTGTCCACTTTTGCAAGAGTCTCACTGTACAGAAGCATAGCAGACATAAGACTTAGGAGTATTTGTTTTGTTGGAAGGTGCTGGTTACAACTAACTACTAAATTATTTATCTTTGACAGTAGTTTCGAACTCACAAACATCAGAAACAAGACTCCTTACAGTTACATAATTTATTCAACCAATCACAAATTGTGTTCATTTATGTCCACGTCTTCTCCAGATGTCAAACACAATCATTTATAAATATATTTTCCAAATATAAAAATAGTAAAATTCCAGGACTTTCCAGGGGAGTAATTAATTTTTCCAGGACTTTTAAGGGCTTTCCAGGATGAAAATAAAATTTAAGCACTTTCCAGGGTTTTCCAGGATGTGTGCGAAGCCTGAAGTGGTTTACACCTACCCACTGGTTAGGCCATCGGTCAACAGGCTGGTAGGTACTGGGTTCGGATCCCAGTAGAGGCATGGCATATTTAATCCAAATACTGACTTCAAACCCTGAGTGAGTGCTCCACAAGGCTCAGTGGGTAGGTGTGTAAACCACTTGCACCGACCAGTGATCCATAACTGGTTCATCAAAGGCCATGGTTTGTGCTATCCTTCCTGTGGGAAGTGCAAACAAAAGATCCTTTGTTGCCTACCGTAAAAAATTAATGTGCTCTAGTGGCGTCGTTAAATAAACCAAACTTTATATACAGTAAAATAACCAATCAGTCATGTTTATATGCTACAAAAGTCTCTTTTTAAAATTGCTGTAGGCAGACCAAGGACATTTCACCCATGGTAATTATTAGGTTTTTTAAATTCCCATGGGTGACAAATTGTTACGTTTCAGCCGTGCAGTGTTAATATTTAAGAAACAAATTCTAAGGAATTAAATGTCTTTCCTACTGTAAATGTTTTTAGTGTCACTATGATGAACATCCATAGGTTAAATTATAAACCAAGTTTCAGCATCCAGGGATTTAAAATTTGTGTGAAATGGGATCTAATTGCAAAAATTAAACATAAAAGTTGACGCAGTTGCTTCAAAAGTAATACCTATTTCGACTTCTTTTTTCGTATGGTCAAGACAATAATCCAATGAAATTGCATATTTTTTAGGCTGAATATCAATATGTTTGGTCACATGTCGTTCATAGCCGATGATAATAGCCATCGACACTTCTATTTTTAATCATTCAGGTTGTTAACAGAAACATTAGAAATACTTACTTAACAACTCCAATGTTTTGAGCAGGAACAACAAATACCCTTCCATTTGCAACTTCGTAAATATCGGTGCACGAAACCACCTTCAATCCCAGAAGTCTCTTGCCCGGTGTTGCTCCGCCAATGGCTCCAATCCCCTTCCGTAAACATAACGTCTGCACAAAAACCAAAGAATGTTACCTCAAATATACTTTGGTTAAATAATGCTATATTAAAATTTACTTCTCTGTTAAAGAATGTTACACCAAGATGTACTAGATCTCTGTTAAAGAATGTTACACCAAAATGACTAGATATCTGTTAAAGAACGTTACATCAAAATGTACTTGATCTCTCTTAAAGAATGTTACACCAAAATGTACTAGATCTCTGTTAAAGAACGTTACATCAAAATGTACTAGATCTCTGTTAAAGAACGTTACACCAAAATGTACTAGATCTGTTATTATAGTGTTAAAGAATGTTACACCAAAATGTACTAGATCTGTGTTAAAGAATGTTACACCAAAATGTACTAGATCTCTGTTAAAGAACGTTACACCAAAATGTACTACATCTCTGTTAAAGAATGTTACACCAAAATGTACTAGATCTCTGTTAAAGAACGTTACAACAAAATGTACTACATCTCTGTTAAAGAATGTTACACCAAAATGTACTAGATCTCTCTTAAAGAATGTTACACCAAAATATACTAGTTCTCTGTTAAAGAATGTTACACCAAAATATCTCCGTAAAAGAATGCTACACGTACATCAAAATGAATGGCAAAGACATTGCCCACCTAGCATCAAATAGTATAAACACAAAGGGTATATTGGTGGAATTGTAACAGCGAGCCCACCCAGCATCAAATAGTATAAACACAAAGGGTATATTGGTGGAATTGTAACACCGAGCCCACCCAGCATCAAATAGTATAAACACAAAGGGTATATTGGTGGAATTGTAACACCGAGCCCACCCAGCATCAAATAGTATAAACACAAAGGGTATATTGGTGGAAATGTAACACCGAGCCTACTCAGCATCAAATAGTATAAACACAAAGGGTATATTGGCAGAATTGTAACACCGAGCCCACCCAGCATCAAATAGTATAAACACAAAGGGTATATTGGTGGAATTGTAACACCGAGCCCACCCAGCATCAAATAGTATAAACACAAAGGGTATATTGGTGGAATTGTAACACCGAGCCCATCCAGCATCAAATAGTATAAACACAAAGGGTATATTGGTGGAATTGTAACACCGAGCCCACCCAGCATCAAACAGTATAAACACAAAGGGTATATTGGTGGAATTGTAACTCTATCACTAAGCAGTGTGCACACTGATTTGTATGACATTTAAGCCAATATAACTTAAAGGTAAATTAGGCCAACTTATTCCATAATAATGCAACCACAATTTTAATATTTGTTAAAAGTTATATTTATTCACTATCAACATATACGATTAACAAGATTAAAAAGGTTTTATTTTGTTTAACGACACCACTAGAGCACACTGATATATTAATCATTGGCTATTGGATGAGAATCATTTGGTAATTTTTACATATATAGTCTTAGCGAGGAAAACTGCTACCTGTTTCCATTAGTAACAAAGGATCTTTTATATGCACCATCCCACAGGGTTGTAGGGGGAACTGACCTTCAACTCTGAAGATAGTGCATCTCCCAGACTGAAAAATCAAAGTATTGTATTAACTGCCCCATCCCCCATGGCTGTCTTTGATTTTGATCAAGCAGGCAGCATAGCCCAGTGGTACAGTGCCCGCCTGATGCGCGGTCGGTCTAGGATCGATCCCCGTCAGCTAACCACTGGGGTTTTTTCTCGACATAATCATATGTCCGACGCCAATATAACCGTGTTTATAATGTGTTGAGAGCGTCGTTAAACCAATCAATAAACAATTAATTGATTTTGATCAGGTAATACAATTTTGTTATACAGATTTATTCTAGTTTGTACACAATTAGCTAAAAAAGATGTATTTTCATATTCATATATATATATACATGTATATAAATACTCTAGACAGTACTGCACAAAACAATGATGAGTAACACATTTTCATTATATGGCTAATAAAAATCTAAATTGGCTAATGTTTTGGCTAGAGGTAATTTGTTCCAGGGTGAGCTCTGTGCAATACCTATAAAACAGCATACCTCAAAAACTGTTATAAGTAGTCTGTTTATTATTTCCATGGCAATGACCTCTGATGAAATGGCAAAGGCCTTGTCGTAGTCCATTTCATTCAGATCAAAGAACAGTTCCGACACTTGGGTGCCACTACTGAAAAACAAAACAACAAGCAATAGGTGAGTACTGATTAGTGTTAAAGCTTAGCAATACATTTCCCACACCAAGCTCAACAATTTTTAGTCGTATAGATCTCCTAAATTCAGACACAGTTCTCCATCAAAGTCAAACCTGATCTGTAACAGTACCTGACAAAGCTCAGGCTGCAAAATGACCGGGTTCACATCGGAAAATGCGATGCATAATCTTGCTATCGAGATACAATATTCTAATAATTATTAGCAGTTTGCGATGCATATTTTTTGCAGCCAAACTGAATTAGCACCTAGCCTAGTTTTCAGTGGGTTTTTGTAAGTAGCGTTACGGCCTCGGTCTGCGATAAAAATCTATTGAGATCGTGGGTGAAAAAAATGTGCTTATGGTCGATCGGGTTTGCCCGTAAACATCAAATTAGAATAAGGTAGATGACCAAGTGTGACAACTGGTGATTATTATTTCTGACATATTGTTGTTCAACTAAACAAGTGATGGTCAATCACATGCACAGTTCTGTACTCTTTTCTTCTTCTTTTTTATTTCGTGTTAAGCACCACACAATACAATTGTAAGTCTGTACATTCAATAAAAACAAGCATTTTTAATTAAAAGAATGTGTTTTATTAATTTTTACTTATTTTATAAAAGTGCTAATCATAATCCAGTAGCTGCTATTCAATTCTCCATCCAGTAGGAAAAACTGCTAATCGAAATTTTAAAAACAAATTGCACCCTGAAGCTATACACAACATTTAGTTCAAGGGCCATAACTCCATCAAAAATTAGAAGTCGCTATGACACTCAAAGTTAATCTGTAACAGTACATGATAAAGATATACACAAAATTTCAGCTCAATATTTCAAGGCTTTCTGAACGAAAAAAAAAAAAACATCTGGAAAACTATATGTGTGACAGACTGACAGGAGGGACAGATAAATGACCAGACAGAAGGACAGAGAAACCTATAGACCTGTCTGGTTGGACCAGTAGAGGACTAATATTTGCTATGTCACAGTGATAGATGAATGTTTAATGGCACCCTCTCAGGCCTCGAAATTTGCGACAGCAATCAGCAATGCCGTTGCAAAAGCTATTGCAAACTTGATTTGCGACAGCATTTCATTTTCGTCACAAATCTGTGAGTGGTGAAAAGTCTATAGGCATTTCTCTCTCAACTCTGTCCAATTACAGATCCCAGAAAAAAGCATAAATTTATCATGTGTAGCTCAGTTTCCTCAATTAATATATATCAGTTTATTTCAATATAGAAGCTTACGAAAGTAAAGTTGAGATGTTATATTTTAGCATATTATTACAGCAGTGCATCATATGTGAAGTATTTTGACAGCAATTATCTTTTCTTTAAAATTGCTGCCGTGGTGCTGTTGCAAAACTGATTTGCGATGGCACATAACTGCCGTAGCCAACTTGTCTGAATTTCAAGGGCTGCCCTCTCCAGCACAATTACAATACATGTCAGGGTTGGTCAGCCAGACAGAGCAGAAAATGTTTCATTACACTGGTTTATGCATTTCACATAGAATATAGTGACTTCCCTTGAAATTAGGCAAGACATGGTAGGCCAAACACTTTTGGGGCATTTTCACCATTTTCGGGGCAATTGTTTTTCATTAAAAATACAAAACAAATAATTAAAATAAACACTAAAGTAATTTATGCATTTGCTTTAATAAATGAATGGCAAAAGACATAAAAGGTATATTTTATTAATTAATAATACATTTGTTGGTGTTTTATAACTTTAGGCAATTTTAGAATTAATTACTATTAGTGAAAAAGGCTTGTGGAATCTCAGGGCAGCATGGTGTTGATAAAGGCAAAATGGTGCTAGACTATTGAGGCATGGTGCTACACCATAGTAAAACAAGCTAGGGAAAACACTAAAGTATGATAGTGACGATAACTTTTAACACACAGTATATACTCACCAGTAATCTATCTCTCTCATAACTACGACAGTTACGATAGTTTAACATACAGTATATATACTCACAAGTAACCCATCTCTCTCATGACTACGATAGTGACGATAAGTTTAACATACAGTATTATATACTTACAAGTAACCCATCTCTCTCATGACTACGATAGTGACGATAAGTTTAACGTAGAAGAGAAGTGTGAAATCAATCAACTCGGCTGCAACTCTCTTCCAAAACGACGGCAACTTGTATTCACGGCCTGAAATAAAAATATCAGATTAGAATGTTGTTGCTGTGGTACATGTAGTTCAAAACAATATAAGTTTAACACCAATTTTATTGCAAAGGTATAAAACTTGCTTGAGAATTATTTGTTTTAAATAAAAAATAATCCGTGCAAATAATGAAATCATGATTTTTCACTGTATTGACCGACATTATGTATACATATTTAATTGTACTGAATAATTTATTTTTAAAATATCAATGTCATGTAAAGATCAAAGACTTGAATGGGTTATCATTACCATCACATGCATGTGAACTAGTGTTAGTTTCTATTCACCCAGAGTTGGACGTACACCTCTCAGGAATCAAAGACCAGACCTTGCCTTTTAAGGTACGCGGTTGCGATAGCGCTCATACAGTGCACGTAATTTCAGTCTGGCGAGTGTGAAAAATAATAAACGTTACACTTAACAAACAGCGCACGTAAAATATATATATTTTTTTTTTTACGAGAACTTGATTTTTGCTCGCCTTACCATTTTGATAAGTGCAATTTTTCACTCGCCTAAGCGTTTTGAGGTGTGCCATTTTCACTCGCCTTTGTTTTTCAAAAGCTAAGGATTGAAAGACCGGACGAGAACTTGCTTTTGGTCCAATGTGATGTGGGACTGATCAACATCAGGATACCTAATGGGAGGATTTTCTAATCCCAACCAATGCCGTACAGGTACAACAGGACAATCAAATTCAATAGCGGAGGAGTAATCAATAAAAGTGCTGTAGTGGTGTTGTTAAACAAAACAAACTTACCCCCTCCCCCACCCATGGAATGTGTTGTACTACTACTAGCCCTTGGATGGATATGATCACTCAGACTTAGATTCACTCCCTCAGCAAGAGATAACTATAGATAGCGAAAACAGAGAACTTTTGTTTTGTTTTGTTGTTTTGTTTAACGACGCTCTCAACACATTATATTTACGGTTATATCGGCGTCGGACATATGGTTATGTCGAGAAAAAACCCAGTGGTTAGCTGACGGGGATCGATCCTAGACCGACCACGCATCAGGCGGGCACTGTACCACAGAGAACATGCCTATCACAGAGTAGGCAAAGATTTCCGCTCCAATACAACAGGGCTGGGGAATTGCACTCTCCCGCAACGATAAAAAAAACGTGCCGGGCGAGTCAAACCCAAAACCTACTAGCCCGGCTGGCGAGTCATAATCTTGCGTTCCATTATGTTCATTTCCGAATTCTTAAACGTTTCAATCAATGTGCGGTGCAGTCTGCAATGCAAAATTGTCGCCATTTTAACTTTCCTAACATCGCGAAAATCTCGGGCTAGTGATAATGTCTGCGGGCTAGTGGATTTTTATATTTACTATAGCCCGGCTGGGTTGTAAAAAAATTCACAATTCCACAGGCCTGATACAATAACCACGTTTGACAATAAATACCAATTAAAAATAATACACTAACTATGAACAGGAAGAAACCCGTCAGCTATATTTCACCACCTTTTCCCTGGGACATTATTCAAAGGGGGTACTGTCAAGTTTCTTCTTGTATTATTGGTGAACTCGAAAATTATCAATGTAATGGTATTTAATATCATACATAGGGTCATTGTGGTATAAAGAGTAAGAATATTTGCTTACCCAGTGGTAGGCAACCATCCCATATTTTCACTAGATACAAGTTACCTCTGAAGGTAGAGAGCAATCATAACTGTCCAAATACCTGTCTCAAATGGCAGAGTACTCGGGCTAGTGTTGTACATGGATACTAGTCTGAGTACTCTGCCGTTTGAGAGCTATACAATTATATCTTATGGCAGAGAGGAGTGGGACATAGCCAATGGTAAAGCATTGGCTTGATGCATGGTCGGTCTAGGATCGATCCCCGTCCAGTCTTCGCCATGAAAGGCGAGCGATCGCTCACCTCCGCACACGCCTCAAATGTTTAAGACGAGCGGCGTATCGATCGCCTTACATTTTAGCTATGACTGTGAACAAAGGTCTCAGAAATGTACGCGCAATAGCGATCGATAACATAACGTTATATAGTAATACATGGCACATTTGTTCAAACATATTTAATAAGGAGAGCGATTGCTCGCCTGGCTCAATTAAGGAGAGTGATCTACAGCTCGCCTTGATTTTACTCATGGCGAAGACTGCCGTCGGCAGTCCCATTGGGCTAATTCTTATTCCAGCCAGTGCTCTACAACTAGTGTAACAAAGGTGGTGGTATGAGTTATCCCAATGTCTGCGCTTAACCTTTTTTTAGAGTTGCCATCCGGGAAAGTGATGACAGCACTTTCACTTGGGATGGTATTGCTTGCGGTGAACTCGTATGGAAAACGTACTCGTATGGGGAAAATGCAGTGAACTCGTATTGAAATCCACAAGTGAACTCGTATGGAAATTACAAACTGATATATTCAATACTGTATAGGCCTATAGCAACTTGTGTGTAGTTTTATCAACAAAACCTCTAGCCCGACTTATGTGACGAGAAAAACAAAACATGTATGCATTGTTTTCGGTATTGACATGCGAGATTTGATTGGTTGTTACTCTTTCGGCTAAGAAACTCTTAATAATGTGTTTACGTTTATAAAAATTAAATGCACTAAATATTTATATCTAGATATATTCATAATATTGTCATATTAAGAACTGTAAAATACAGTTGTAATGCCCCATACGAGTTCACCGTTATTTTTTCGATACGAGTTCGTTTTCCACACGAGTTTTAGGTTCATACGAGTTAATTTCCATACGAAAACATCCGATGGTGTACACTGTACCTGCTTGTCCCCTCGGAATATTCTGCGCATTCACAGAACCACTGCGTATGTTGGTTTGTTGGGTCACGCCCGGTGTCTGTGTCCAGGGCGTCACACCCGGTGTCTGTGTCCAGGGCGTCACAGTCGGTGGGTTACAATTCATCGCGTAAAGCGGCATAGCTGCGAAAAATGTGCTCATCATATTATACTGATGATACTGCCACAGCCACGGTTGAAGAGCCTGCGCATACTCTCGGGCATTTCGATATCTTGGTCGCACAGCTCCCTGATTTCCGTACAGCATGTCGCGCGGATTTCTAATTGATTGGCTGTTGACATCTGTGGCAGGCACGTCTTCGGAATTCCTATTTTCTTGTGAAGTTTCCACAGCAGAATCGTCTGCAGACACCATTTCCTCATTGGCAGCCATTACTGAAATAAAACTAGCGACCTTTTCTATCCGCTGTGAAGCCAGCGAACAATAAGAGGTTATCGGATGTAATGTCTTTCCAGAATATAGTTCCAAATTTCTTTCTATATAAAACATTTTATAGTTTTATTTTTACAATAAACAATTATTTCGTACACTGTACAGTGACGACTAATATACTACAGTTCTGATATACGATTATTAGTTTAGGTATTAATACGATATCCGGCTTCTCACCCCCTTATCTCTTGCATTTTGTTCGCTAGCTCCCTGGTTTTGTTCGCTAGGCTGAAATTAATACTAATAGATATAAACTGGGCCCCCAATAATTTTATGG
>JAECMU010443644.1:0-13039 GCA_016106625.1 Dracogyra subfuscus
GGAAATATCCCACATCGTGCCAATGGTGTTTTAGTGAGTATGGGCCAAGGTAATACGGAAGCGTTTGCTTTAGATGCTTTGCAACAGCGCGGTATTTTCTTTGTAGATGCAGGTACGCAATGTTATGAAGGTATGATCCTTGGAGAGCACTGTACGGATTCTGATTTGACAGTAAATGTACAGAAAGCAAAACAGTTGACCAATGTTCGTTCATCAGGAACTGACCGTGCAATGAAAGTGGCACCAGCTGTTAAGAAAAGTCTTGAAGATGCACTTGAGTATATTGATGATGATGAATTGGTGGAGATTACACCACTAAACATTCGTTTAAGAAAGCGTGGATTGACTGAAAATGCGCGTAAGAAAATGAAAAGAGCGATGCAGAATAACTAAGCTAGTTATTTATATTTAAAAAGACTCCAACTGATTTTCGGTTGGAGTCTTTTTTGTAAAGTAGATTTTTTTTTGTGTAGTGAAGGTCAAGTATTGTTTAATATTGAACAATATCTCTAGTGATTGCGTAAATGACATGGATACAAGTTTTAAATGTTTTCAGCTGAATGAAATCATTTTTTAATAGTCGATTAGACTTTTTATTTCTTGTTCTTGGGTTAATTTACCAAACAAATTAAAAATAGATGGATTTAGAGGGAGTGTAACCTTTTTTTTTTATTAGAACGCCATGATTTTGTCGATTTAGCTGGCTAGTTTTTAATTTTCGTATCTATTTTTACCAATTATTTAAATAAAAGGGCATCTGTGTTTAATAAAATATTGCTTATACTTTTTTTACCCATTTTCCTTTTTTCAGAAGAAGTGATGGATTGGGGACCCTTTTATCGATCGATTATCAATAAAGATTTAGAGATTAGAAATGTAGGGCCTTTAGTTGAACAGTCGACTGATTTTAGCACGGGGGAAACCATTACGGCTATCCGCCCGTTTTTCTCTTTTTGGAATTATGGAAATGAAGAGATTGATAATTGGGACCTGCTTTGGCCAATAGGCGAGCGTGATGTCACGCCTGGCAAAAATAAGAGTCGACTGGTGATCTTTGGACAAACGGAAGAGTTTAAGCCTTTAACTCATGAATCTTTTTATCATAGTTATTGGATGTGGCCATTGATTTGGTTTAAGTCTGAAACCGATAAACCTTTTTCTACTATGATTATCCCATTTTATGGAAATTACAACAATTTCTTGTTAAGTAACCAGGGGCATTTTTGTCTTTTCCCAATCTATTCTCGTTTTCATCGTAAAGAAGTTGTTTCCACGAATTGGTTCTGGCCGATTTATAATAAAACCCAAGGTGGTCGAGTGTCTCGCTTTCGTATTTTTCCTTTTTACGCGGAGAATATTCAAAAGGATACATGGGCCTATCGGTCTTATTTATGGCCATTTTTTCATACGCAGCATTCGTTAAATCCTAAGCAACCCGCAGATTCTTGGTTTCTTTTTCCATTTTATGGAACAAGCAAATATGAGTTTCCTGAAATAAAGAAAACAAAAAAAGCCACTTCCGTGCTTTGGCCTTTTTATACGCAATATAAAACTAATTATGCCGATCATCCTGAACGGAATCGGATTAGGACTCATTTTTATCCTTTTTATGTTACCGCTGATAACATGCAAGAGCAGGGGAGTGAGATGAATTATTATTGGCCATTTTACGGAACTAAAAGTCGGGAGCATATGAAGTATATCTTTGTTGCCTGGCCATTTTGGAACCATTGGGAGAGCGACTTAACCAATGAAAATCGCCGAAAGACGACCTTCTTTTTTCCTTTTTATTTCCATACTACAAATTATCACCTTGAAGATGGTAAGACCAAAGAGCGTTCACATGGACGATTGTGGCCATTCTATCGGTTCCGAGCAAATGATGAGGATTACTCTTTTGATCTTTTAGCACTTTTCCCATATTATGAGGAATCCATTGAACGAAATTATTCACCACTTTGGAGTCTATATTCGTATAAATCTATTCAAGGGGTTACCACACACGATTTTTTATGGGGTATATATTATTCAAGAATGACTGCACAAAGTAAACATCGGTCTTTATTCCCAGTCGTAGAATATGACAAATCCATCTCTGGTGATTACCAAGTTGATTTTCTGAAGGGCTTGATTGGGTGGGGGTCTAAGAATGACAAATTTAGACTGAAAATTTTATGGTTCATCAATTTATGATCAAAGAACTTTTAAATAACCTAAAACGATTAGACTTGATTCTGTTGAGTTGTGTTTTTATTTTGGTGGGGTTTAGCACCTTCTTTCTTTATGGGGCTGGTCAACATCTAGGTGGAGATATTGCCTCATTTTGGCAAAAACAATTGGTTTGGTTTATTATTGGTTTAATTTTGATGCTAATCATTGCGGCCGTAGATTTTGAGGTCTGGAGTGAGCATTCTGGTTTACTCTATGGAGGAGCTCTTTTATTGCTTTTGGTGGTATTAATCCCTGCGATCGGTAAGGAGGTTAATGGCGCACGCAGTTGGATCCCCCTTTTAGGGACCTCTAGTACCATTCAACCCGCAGAATTTGCAAAGCCAGTTGCGCTACTTTTTACTGCTTGGCTAATGAGTAAAGCCGACCAAAGCATCCCGAACAGCCTCAGACCATTTATTTTACCTGCGGTTGCCATGGGAATCCCTGTTCTATTTATCATGATGCAGCCTGATGCTGGGACGGCTATGGTTTTTGTCCCCATGTTATTAGCTATTGTTTTTGTTGCTGATTTAGCGAAGCGGTGGATGGTTTTAGCTGTAATCGTTGCAGTTTTATCAGCTGTACCACTTTATCATTATGTGTTAACTCCATACCAACAAGGAAAAATAATTACACTTTTTAACCCTGATCATGATTTAATCGGGTCAGGTTGGGGAGCTTACCAGAGCCGATTAGCGGTTGCCAGTGGAGGAATTACAGGTAAAGGATTTGGTCACGGCATTATGTATATTTTGGGATTTGTACCTAAGGCTGTGGCGACGACGGACTATATTCATTCAGTGATTGCTGAGGAAACAGGTTTTGTTGGTAGTTCTACGTTGATTTTTGTATATCTTATTATTACCTTAAGAGCTGTCAAGATTGGAGCGAAAGCGGGCGGTGAATGCGGAAAATTTGTTGCCGCGGGTTTTATTGGCTTTCTCTTGATGCACTGTTATGTAAATATTGGGATGACTATTAGTGTTGCTCCAATTATTGGATTACCTTTGCCCTTTTTTAGTTATGGTGGTTCATTTATGGTGGCTTGTATGATTTTTATAGGCTTATTACAGAGTATTCATGTTCATCGAAATTCAACTCATTAATTTTTATAATTTAGGTATAACTCATGGCTAATCATACTGTTGAGAAAATTGGCGGGACTTCCATGTCAAATTTTGACCTATTAGTTAATAACATTTTTATTGGCCACCGTGAGGGGGCTGATCTATATAATCGTATTTTTGTGGTTTCCGCTTATGGTGGAATTACAGACCTTCTGTTGGAGCATAAAAAAACGGGGGCTCCTGGGGTTTATTCACTTTATGCAGAAGGAAATCCGGATTGGCGTAAGGCGTTAAGATTGGTTGAGGATGAGATGTGCCAAATTAATTCACGCCTTGCTGAAAAATCTAATCTTGATTTAGAAAAAGCTTATGCTTTTGTCAAATCTCGAATTTCTGGTCTAGAAAGTTGTTTAAGTGATTTAAGTAAACTCTGTTCTTATGGTCATTTTCTGATTAAAGACTACTTGCCTGCCTGTCGTGAAATGTTGAGTGCTGTGGGTGAGGCTCAGAGTGCTTTTAATTCAACTTTGATTCTGCAGGGACTAGGGGTTAATGCCCAATTGGTTGATCTTTCAGGTTGGATGGAGGAAGAAACTTATCCGATGGATGAGAAAATTCTACGCGATATTAAGTCTATTGACCTGACAAAAACTTTACCCATTGTAACGGGTTACACCAAGTGTCGAGAAGGGATTATGACTATGTATGATCGCGGTTATAGCGAAATTACTTTTAGTAAATTAGCGCTGTTAACCAATGCGAAAGAGGGTATTATTCATAAAGAATTTCATCTGTCAACAGGTGATCCAAAGTTGATTGGAATAGATGAGGTTCGTATTATTGGAGAAACCAATTTCGATATTGCAGACCAATTGGCTGATTTAGGTATGGAGGCTATTCATCCTAAAGCATCTAAGGAGATGTCGATTAAGAATATTTCTATCCGTATCAAAAATGCTTTTGAACCCGATCACCCAGGTACTTTAATTAGTCGTGATTATATTAGTCAAACACCAAGGGTAGAAATGATTCTTGGTAAAAAGAATTTGACTGCGATTGAAGTTCACGATCCAGCCATGGTGGGGACGGTAGGGTATGATTATAAGATTTTAAAATTTTTGGATGATAACAAAGTTAGTTACATAACAAAAAGTACTAATGCAAATACCATTACACACTATGTTGATGGAAATTCCAATGGATTACAACAGTGCTTAAGTGAACTGAAAAACTTTTTCCCTCATGCAAAAATCACTTCAAATCCGGTATCTGTCTTGGTCGCGACTGGATCTAATATGAAGGTGATGGGATTGTTGGCTAAAGCGTCTGATGCTTTAGCCGTTGAGGACATAGATATTCTCGGTTTTAGTCAATCAACCCGCCAGGTAACGATGCAGTTTATTGTAGATCGTAAAGATTTTGACAGTGGGATTAAGGTTTTACACCGAGCCCTTGTCGAAACACACAATTAGAAATTAAGGAAATTATGATGAATACTAATTTGAAAATTCCAAATATTACAACTTCAACCACGGCTGGAACCCTTCAGCCTTCTTTGACCCTAACGGTCACTAATAAAGCCAAACAGATGGTCGCTGATGGACTAGATGTTGTAAATATGTGTGCAGGAGAACCAGACTTCGATACGCCTAGTTTTATCAAAGATGCTGCAATTTCTGCTATTAAGAGTGGGGAAACTAAATACACCCGTAGTTCAGGTCGGATGGACTTGTGCGTTGCACTTAGTAAAAAGTTCAAAGCATCGAATGGATTGAAATATACGCCTGAGCAGATAGTGGTCTCACCTGGTGGTAAATTTTCCCTTCTAGCTGCCATTCAAGTGGTTTGTAATGTGGGAGATGAAGTAATTGTGCCTACGCCTAGTTGGTTAAGTTATCCAGAGATGATTAAAACGGTTGGAGCCATTCCTAAATTCTTAGAGACTAAAAGTGAAAATAATTTTTGTATTTCTCCTGAAGAATTGAGAGCTGCAATTACTCCTAAAACTAAACTTTTAATCTTAAACTCTCCTTCCAACCCCATCGGTAATATCTATTCTGAAGAGCTGCTGCGTGAGATTGCTGAGATTGTTGTTGAGAAGAATATATTAGTTATTTCAGATGAGATGTACGAAAAACTTGTTTACGAAAAAGATTCGCCACATGTGAGTATAGCTTCTTTTAATGATGAAATTTATCAACGAACCATTACGGTTAATGGATTCAGTAAAGCTTATTCAATGACGGGTTGGCGTTTGGGCTATTTAGGTGCTCCTTTCTGGTTAGTAGGAAAGATTGCAGCTTTTCAAAGTCATGCGACCTCAAACGCAACATCTTTTGCTCAAGCAGGGGCTTTGGCTGCATTAAATGGTCCTCAAGAAGAAGTGGAGATGATGCGAATTTCGTTTGATCACCGTCGACAACTTATTTACGAACTATTAAAGAAAATTCCAGGTTTAAAAATGATCAAACCAATGGGTGCCTTTTATATTTTTCCTGATGTCTCTTCTTTTGGAATGGATGCGATGACTTTTGCTAAACGCTTATTAGATGAAGCGCATGTGGCTGTTATTCCTGGTACCCCATTTGGAGCTCCTAATAATATTCGACTTTCCTATGCTTGTAGTGAGGATAACATCCGTTTGGCTGTTAAACGAATCTCGCAATTTTGTACGAAGTTAGAAAATGAGCAATGTTAGTTAGCGACGAGAAACAATGTGAGTTGTTAAAAACTTTAGGTGATGAAACTCGTCTTAGGTTGATTCGCTTGTTAGATAGAGAGGAGCTTAATGTGCAAGAACTTTGTACTATTTTAGACCTACCGCAACCTAAAGTTTCTCGACACCTAGCTATTTTACGGCAATGTGCCTTAGTTGAAGACCGTCGTCATGGTAATCGTGTTTTCTATAGTTTAAGCTCACTTGAGAAAGAATTTAGTCACTTTTCAGGACTACTTGAAAGTGTTATTTCAGCTGACCATCCAGATTTAGAGCGGCTAGAGACTTGTTTGAATTCTCGCAAGGTAAGTGGGGTTACTGATGCTTCGGCCTGGGATGAAGAACTAAAAAAACTTTATAATCCATTAACAGCACTTCCTGCTCTAGCAAATTTGGCGCCTCGTGGATTAGTTGTTGCAGATTTTGGAACAGGTACTGGCCGGATGCTACCCGTTTTATCACAGTTTGCTGATACCGTTTATGCGATTGACTATTCACAAACTATGCTTGATTTTGCAGAAAAAAGAGCCCAGGCTTTGGGATTGAATAACATTCAGTTTATAAAGGCAGATCTTCTTGATCGTAACTTTATACTACCACCCTGTGATGGAATTTTAATGCACTTTATGATTCATCAGGCCGAGGAGCCAGGCGAGGTTATCAAGCGGGTTTCCGAATTTTTAAAACCGTCCGGTAGATTAGTCGTAATTGATAGACTAACGCATCAAGATGAGACGGTGCGTAAGAATTTTGGATCTAAATGGTTGGGATTTAATCAAGCTCAATTAACCAAGTGGTTTGTTGATGCGGGGCTCTCACAGTTATCTTGGAATACAAATCCTGACTTAACGAATCCGGTTCCAGTCTTTACGGCCTCTGCTCAACGAAACTAGGTTGTTTGTTTTTTTAGGGGGGGGTAGCACCATGAAGCGTATAAATTTAGTTTTATTTATAATTTTGGTAGGTTCCTTTTTCTTATTTAGTCAAGTTAAAAAGACTAATAAAATTTTACCATTAAATCTTAAAAATGGTGTAATCTTGAATAAATTAACAAACGAAGAAGCAGATGTAATTTTAAGGAAAGGGACAGAAAAGCCTTTTACTGGAAAGTTCACGACTCATGAGGCTAAAGGTTTTTACATCTGTAAACAGTGTGATGCTAAACTTTATAGTTCTGACTTTAAATTCAACTCCCACTGTGGTTGGCCTTCATTTGATGATGAATTATTTGGAGCCGTAAAGCGTTTGCCAGATGCAGATGGCCGTCGTATAGAGATCGTTTGTGCGAAGTGTGGAGGTCATCTTGGGCATCTCTTTAAAGGGGAAGGTTTAACGCCTAAAAATATTCGTCACTGTGTAAATTCAATATCAATGCAATTTGTTTCCATCGATCAGTTAAAATTGGGTCGTGCTATTTTTGCAGCTGGTTGCTTTTGGGGAGTCGAATATTATTTACAACAAGTTCCTGGTGTTGTCGAAACCAGAGTTGGTTACATTGGTGGAGAGTTTGTGAATCCAACTTACAAGGATATTTGTAATAAGCAGACCGGTCATGCCGAAGCAGTAGAAGTTATTTATGACACAGAGCAAGTAGATTTTGAGGCCCTGGCGAAACTATTTTTTGAGATTCACGACCCCACACAAGCGGATGGGCAAGGGCCGGATCTTGGTAAACAATACCGTTCTGAGATTTTTGTTGTAAATGAATCCCAGCGTAAAACAAGTGCGCGGTTAATTCAGTTGTTAAAGGATAAAGGCTTCAAGGTTGTAACCAAAGTTACTTCTGCATCCAAGTTTTGGACTGGCGAAACCTTTCATCAAAATTATTATAAGAAAAAGGGTTCGATACCCTATTGTCATGCTTATCAAAAGAAGTTTGACTAACAAAACTCAAAACTAGAGTGTGTTTTGGTGTTGATAGAATAACACTCCTGGAAATAGGAGACTTTAAGCCTATGTTGAGTTAAAATATAATGAATTATTGTTATTTATTTGTAGTAATTCTGTAATCTCTTGTTATTTTTGACTATTAAAAGATTGGTCATTGACTGGGGGTGGGAACTAAGTTTTTCCGAATTAGGTGTGTTAATCGCAATCACTTTCAAAAGTTGTTTAATCCATATTCTCGAAGTTAACAAAGGAAGCATTTTATGAATCGACGTAATTTATTAAAAACTATAACTTGTACTGGACTAGCTGTTTCTAGCTATGCACACAGTGAAACCCCAAAAAGTTCTCGTCCAAATATTCTTTTTTTCTTAGTCGATGACATGGGTTGGCAGGAAACTTCTGTTGCTTTTCACACTAAGCGTACCAAACTTAATGATGTATATCAAACGCCAGAAATGGGTAAATTAGCTGATGAAGGGCTTCTTTTTACAAATGCCTATGCTTGTGCTATTTGCTCTCCAACACGGGTTAGTTTGATGACTGGGCAGAATGCTGCGCGTCACCGCGTTACCTGTTGGACGCTTAAAAAAGGAATCTCTCCAGAAGGAGCGAATCGACTACTTGCAGCAAGTCAATGGAATATCAATGGATTGCAGCCTGTAGGGACTAATATTCCTCGCACAGTTGAAGCGGTAACTCTACCAAGTCTTCTGCAAAAGGCTGGATACCGCACGATTCATGTGGGTAAAGCACACTTTGGTGCTAAAGGAACTCCGGGAGAGAACCCTATAAATCTTGGGTTTGATGTTAATATTGCTGGACATGCAGCTGGTGGCCCTGGTTCTTATTATGGAGATAGAAATTTTTCAGCCGTTTGGCGCCATGGCAGTAAAATTTGGGATATTCCTGGGCTTGAGAAATATCAAGGAAAAAAAATAAATCTAACTGAAGCTCTCACACTTGAAGCTATTTCTGAAATCAAGAAATCTGTGGCTGAGAAAAAACCATTCTATCTTTATATGGCTCATTATGCTGTTCATGCGCCGTGGGAAAGTGACCGACGATTCATTGAAAAGTATAAAAACAAGAATTTACCAAAACAGCAAGAGATCCTTGCTTCGATGATTGAAGGGATGGATAAGTCACTAGGGGATCTTAGAAGAACTATTGAGAAACTAGGAATCGCAGATAACACCATCATCATTTTTATGTCTGACAATGGTTCTCCTCAGGGGTGCCAACATAACTTACCACTTCGCGGGTTTAAAATCACCGGTTACGAAGGAGGTACTAGAGTTCCTTTAATTGTAAAATGGCCTGGGGTTACTCCAAAACATAAACGCACAGACACCCCTATGATAATTGAAGATATTTATCCTACTTTTCTCGAAATGGCAGGAGTCGATATCCCAAAAGATCAACCAATTGATGGCATCAGCATGGTTCCTATTTTAAAGAACCCCAAGACAGACCGTTCTCAACGGCCTTTGTTCTGGCATTACCCTAATTATTATAACCAGCCGGCCTACAGTTCCATCCGTCTTGGTGATTGGAAGTTAATTTATTGGCATGCTAACCAGAGTTATGTACTTTATAATCTAAAATCCGATATTGGAGAATCAACCAACTTAGCAACTGAATATCCAGAACGAGTTCGTAAACTTGCCCTCATGCTTGGAAAACATTTGAAATCAGTAGATGCTGTGATGCCAATTTTAAAGTCCACTGGAAAACCAATCCCTTTGCCTGGAATTTAATCTGGATTAATTTTCAGGTAAGATATCTCAGCTAGTTTCCTTCTTAAAACCAAAAACTAGCTCCTGTTTTGATGGAAATCATGGCGTTTGAACTACAAAAGAGCCTACCACACCCTGAATTTAGGATGTGGTAGGCTCTTTTAACTCGTAAATACCAATCGAAAGCTTCCTAGAGTGAGTCAAACCTAAATATTGATTTAAGACTTTATTTTTATGAATAATGAGCTACTTTGGATTTGATAAATTACTTAATAAAAAAGATAAAAGGGTTTTGAAGTGGCTGAAAAAAGAGAGAGAGAAGATAAGCAAGTTATGCTGTTGAGTGGAGATCGGGCACTACCTAATGATTTAAATGCAGAGGTGGCTGTTTTAGGAAGTATGTTGCTGGCTCCAGAAGAAGCCATTGATGTGGCATGCCGATTGGTACCTAAAGCTTTTTATAATGAGAAACACCGGATTATTTTTAAAGCTCTTTTAGAGTTAAATGAAAATGCAGATAGTAGTATCGATTTAATTACCCTGGGGGATCAACTTCGGCGTAAGGGCGATTTTAACAAGGCAGGTGGTGAAGACTATTTAATGCATTTGATGAACTCGATGCCAACAGCTGCCAATATTGAGACTTATACTCAAATCGTTTTTGAAAACTATACTCTGCGTCGATTGATTAGTGCTGGTTCTGACATTGTTAACAAGTCGTTTGATCAGACGACACCAGTCAAAGAGTTAATGGATACCATTGAACAGGAAATAATGGACATTGGTAATGCTCAAAGTAAAAAAGACTATGTTGTTCTAAAAGATTTAATGAAAGGGGTGGCGATTCACCTTGATGAATTGGCTAATAGTGACCAAATGGCCACAGGGTTGTCTACAGGTTTTGTGGACCTAGATAAGATGATTTTTGGTTTAAAAGAATCTAACATGGTTGTGCTAGCAGCTAGACCTTCTATTGGTAAAACTGCTTTGGCTTTGAATATTGCTGCACATGTGGCCATCGAGTCTGAAAATCCTCAGCCAGTTGGAATCTTTAGTTTGGAAATGAGTGCAAAAGAATTGGCGACTCGTTTGCTGGTTAGTACTTCTAAGGTAAGTATTCAAGCCATCAAAGATAATCGTTTGACGACTAGTCAGTGGCAACACATTATGCAGGTTTGTGACGATTTAAAGCAAGCACCAATTTATATCGATGATACAGCTCAGATTGATATTCTTGAACTTCGAGCTAAAGCTCGACGAATGAAGCGTGAACATGGTATTAAATTAATTGTTATTGATTATCTTCAGTTAATGACGGCCACTGTTGCCGGCAATTCATCTCGTGAGCAAGAAGTGGCGAAGATGTCTGGGACAATTAAAGCGATTGCGAAAGAGCTGGAGATTCCTGTTTTGGTATTAGCTCAGCTTAATCGACAAGCAGAACAAGCGGGTCAGCGTCCTAAACTTTCTCATTTGAGGGAGTCGGGTTCTATTGAGCAGGATGCCGATATAGTGATGATTTTACATCGTGAGCGAGATGCGCAACATGAAGCGACGGAAGAAGACTATGATCGTGGTCTAAAATCGGAAATTATTATTGCAAAACACAGGGCAGGGGCGACAGGCATTGTACCTGTAATGTTTATGCCAAAAATTATTCAGTTTGTCAATTACACTGGAATTGATGATTCAGATGTTCCAATGGCATAGAACTTCGACTATTTTTTGTTTTTGAGGTTTATCTATGCCTACAGAAGCACTAATTTCAAACGAAAACATTTATAAAACTAATTAGGGGAAAATCGTTGAAAAAATATTGTCTTTTATTAATGACACTGTTATTTGCAGTTATAAATCTAAATGCGGAGATTATTGAACGCATTGATATCAAATCGAAGAGTGGGAGTGAGGTTTCTAGAAGTTCAGTACTTGCTCGAATGATCTTAAAAGAGGGGAAGGTTTTTTCGAATGAAACGCTTTCAAAAGATTTAAAAGAACTGATGTCTTCTGGTTTGTTTAAGGATGTGACTTGTGAAACTAAAAATAGTGGCATTGACAAGGTGGTTCTAACGATTGAGGTTATTTTACTCCCAGAAATTCGCCGGGTTGTTTTTCGTGGTAATGAAGAATTTGATGATGATGACTTGGAAGATGAAGTTAGTTTGGAAGCTGGAAGTCGCTTTGTTTATAAAACATTAGCAGCTGATAAAAAGGCACTTTTAGATCTTTACGATGATAAATCTTATTTTGGAACCACGGTCAGCTATGAAGAAAAGCAATTAGCTGACGATGATCGAATAGATTTAGTATGGATTATTAAGGAGAGCCCGCGTTATAAAGTTGGAGCAATCACTTTTAATGGGAATGCCGCCTTGGATGAGGATGATTTATCAGATGTCATTGTCACTGAGAGAAGTTGGTTGAGTTATATTTTTCCAACTGGTTACTTTAATCCGCAGAGTTTACCAGAAGATAAGCGTCGACTGGTTAAATTATACAAGGAAAATGGTTATTTAGATGTTAAAATTGTATCTATGACGCCTACTCCAAATGATAATCGTATTGATATCAATTATATTGTAAAAGAGGGTCCAAAGTATATCATTTCTAGTGTAGAGCTTGATGGGAATACCAGTTTTGACTTTCATAAGCTTTTAGCTAGAACTAAAGCTGAACGAAAAATGGGAAAGGATGAGTTTTTTGCGAATCTACCTTTAAAGGCAGGAGATGTCTATAGCTCAATTACCGAGAAAATGATTGTTGAAGCAATTAAAACTGTTTATTACAACAATGGATATATTGATCTTTCTTGCTATCCTAAACACGATAAAAAAGATGGAAAAGTTACGATCACCATTAAAATTCGAGAAAATAATAAGTCTAAGATTAATAATATTTATATAACGGGAAATAGAAAGACTCAAGATCGAGTGATTCGTCGAGAGTTGAGCCTGATGCCAGGAGATGTCGCCAATAAAAGAAAGATAGAATCGAGTAAGCGTCGTTTAGAAAATCTAAATTACTTTGAAACTGTCTCGATTACACCAACGAATACGGCAAAGGAAGATGAAAAAGATTTAAGAATTTCTTTGACTGAAAAGAATACTGGTCAATTTAATATTGGTCTTGGTTTTTCGACAGAAGATAGTGTTACCGCTAGTTTTGAAGTGAGTCAAAGCAATTTTGATATTTATAATTGGCCTTATTTCTTAGGTGGTGGGCAGAAGATGAGAAGTCGATTACAGATTGGTTCAGAACGAACAGAAGTAATGGTTTCACTAACGGAACCTTGGTTGTTTAATAGACGATTGAGTTTGAGTGTTAGTGCTTATTTAAAAGAGCGACAGTATGATGAATATACTCAGAAAACACTCGGTACTTCGTGGTCTTTAACTCGTAAGATGGGGCGTAAGTTTTGG
>JAECMU010443738.1:0-10361 GCA_016106625.1 Dracogyra subfuscus
AATGAAATAAAATGTTTTATTTAACGATGCACTCAACACATTATATTTACAGTAAATGAGTTATATAGCAGCAAACATATGGTTAAGGACCATACAGATTTTGAGAGGAAACCCACTGTCGCCACTTCATGAGCTAATCTTTTCCAATTAGCAGCAATGGTTCTTTTATTTGTGCTTCCCACAGGCAGGATAGCACAAACCATGGCTTTGTTGAACCAGTTATGGATCACTGGTTGGTGCAAGTGGTTTACACCTACACATTGAGCCTTGCGGAGCATTCACTCAGGGTTCGAAGTCTGTATCTGGATTAAAAATACTAATATTACTATGCCGTGGTGGGAGGTTAAGTTGGCAGACTGGGAACTGTATTAACGTGCCCACATTCTTTCAGTTTAGGCATGCCCATCATGGATTCCGTTTCCGACTTCGCCAGAGGCCGACTTGTTTTAAAAACATAGTCTGTGTCAGCTTTGTCCCTGTTCAGTTATTCCTTATGCTTCTGTGGTAGAGAGAGAATGCTTGCCAGAGATGCATGCTTAGGTTGTAGGTTTGAAGCACCTGGGAAAACTCATCAGTTGGATTTTTACTTGTCACAACCAGTTACTCATGATTGGTACATCAAAGGCTTTGGTATGTACTGTTCTGTCAGTGGGAAAGTATATTTATAAAACATTTTTGAAACATGTAGTGGGTTTTCTCTGAAGACTATGTGTCAGAATTACAAAATATTTGACATCCAATTAAATTAATCAATGTAACTAGTGGTTAAGGTAAACTTTTTGTGTATATTATAATACATTCTACGTCATTCTCTTTTTTATTTTTAGATGGTGAAGAAAGACAATACTTTAGTTGAAAGTATTGTCAAATTGCTAAGAAGAAGTTGATTCAACTATACTGTATTTTGTCATCATGTCAACAATACGAGTGTTGGGGCGTGTTTTCGCACAGTCACTGGAAGTGTATTACAGTGCGCTCCATCAGAATATTAAAGCAGTAAAGATCCTGCCAGTTTGCAGGCAATATTGTGTTCATAGCAATACTCCAAATATGCTGTGTCGCATGCATGTTACAAGACGACTAAAAGACCTGTATCAAAAATGTATGCAAAAAGGTGCCGTGAATACACGCTGCTTTATTTGTAAGAAACATCTACCTTTCATATGTGTAGGTGGTCCTGGATTGATTTATCTGCAATACCAGGTACGGAAGTATTGGAATTCATGTGATCTACACATCCAAGCTTTCTGCAGCAGATTGGACCCCGTCAGCTCAGTCTCAAATTATGAGCCTGCGGTACTGCATAATACACTTTTTAGACAGCTTATTAACATACTTTGTACCATACGATATGTAATTCGGTTATTTTTTAGAGCAGTGAGACTAAATTTGACATTTTGGCCAATTTTATTTCTCTATCCATTTGCATTACTGAATGAAAGACTCGGACAAATATGGTGGAACCTTTTCTTGTTTGCTGTTGAGATGTCTGGTCCGGCTTTCATAAAATTTGGTCAGTGGGCCAGCACTCGACGCGATCTCTTCTCTGACAAGTTCTGTGATAAGTTTTCCGTCTTGCATCACCAGGCTCGGAGTCACGCCTGGAAACACACCGTTGCAAAGCTGATGCAAGCATATGGCAAGGACTGGAGAAGTATTTTCGTCATCTTTGAAAACAATGCCAAGCCTGTGGGATCAGGATGCATTGCCCAGGTATGTTACTGCCCAGGTATGTTCCTGTACACTATCGCACAAATATGATATTTTGTGTCTTAATCTAATCCCATTAATCGAATTAGATCTCAGTACACTTAAGAAATAAGTATTGTAAGGTGCTTGAATCATAAGTAGGCATTGATGAGCATGAAAACTGGCCTCGGTGGTGTCGTGGTTAGAGCATCGACCTACAGGCTGGTAGGTACTGGGTTCAGATCCCAGTTGAGGCATGGGATTTTTAATCCAGATACCAACTTCAAACCCAGACTGAGTGCTCCGCAAGGCTCAGTTGGTAGGTGTATAAACCACTTGCACTGACCAGTGATCCATAACTGATTCAACAAAGGCCATGGTTTGTGCTGTCCTGTCTGTGGGAAGTGCAAATAAAAGATCCTTTGCTGCTAATCGAAAAAGAGTAGCCCATGAAGTGGTGACAGCAGGTTTCCTCTCAATATCTCTGTGGTCCATAACAATATGCCATATAACCGTAAATAAAATGTGTTGAGTGCATCATTAAATAAAACATTTCTTTCTTTCTTTGATGAGTATGAAAGTTTTGGGGTTTTTTTTAAAGTGCATAATGTTTATTTTGCCTAGTAATGAATGTTTTACTTTTAAACAGTTCATTTCTTTGAGTGTGATGGCCTAACACCTCCTCACTGAGTTCTTAAAGCTCACTTTAGGTAGCAGCTGCACGGTGCTCAGATGAATTATGATGAACAGCCCAGTAATGCTGATGACTTAACCATTGTGCCACTGAGACATTTAATACTTTGTGAGTCTGTGTGTTGTGTGCATGTAATTCAACACGTTTTTTTTGTTTTTTAAACTCTTGTCAGGTATATAAAGCTTACATCCGAGAAGATCATTTACCAGAAACGTTTCAAGACCAGCTGTTGCAGGACCGGTTGATGGAAGAAAACCTCAACAACCAGACAAGCCATGCTGAAGGTTTGGCCACCAATTGTTTTACTGCAGGATATATTTGGCAACAGAAATGTTTTGGAATCGTTTAAATTCCATCCAATGTTAATTGTAAAGTTTTAAAAACAGTTTGACTTCTATACAAAATTTTAAGATATACTTAACTTGATTTTATATATTGTATTATACTTCCACCCCACAGCTCCATACACTGTGGTTTTACATAAATATATATAAATAATATGTTCATATATTTACCATTTGTGACACCCAATAGCCGATATTCATTCGTTTTACTGCAGTGGTTATTGAACCCCTTTGTGTTATTCTAACCCTTGGATTTAGTGTCAGACAGCTAATTTATAAGCTAAATTATATTGTTTATGCAGCATGAAAAAGACACTATACACGTACATGTCCAAGAATTAAAAATACTTTATTGAGAATCCAGCATTAAACAGTCTGGGTGTTTTTTTCAATTCATATATATTCATGGATTCTATTTAATAGATACATTTTGTTTATTGAAATCGCTGATAAGTTGTCGTTTATCCTGTCAGTAACTTTATGGAAATGGATGCATTAACAATAATCGATTGAGAAACACTAGTGTACCAATGAGATCACAAGAATAAGGATTGAGTATCTGAGTATAGTTTTATATACCATATCTTAAAATGTTAATTTTAACAGCTGGGTTGTGTACATGAGTGTATAAAATGTTTACCGGGTAATATGGAGTTGCACAAACTCGATCTGTTCAGTAGTGAATCATATACTGACTTTAAATGTCTCATTTGTTTTGTATTGATTAGTCTTTTAAATCTTTATTTTACCATGACAAAAATAAAGGTACAACAGTGTTTAATACTTAATTGTGGTTTTTTGGTACAGGTATTGATATTTCATCTGCTGAAGAAATTGAAGAAGATGATTCTATATTTGATGATGGTAATGCAATAATCATTTTGTTTATAATTTCACAAAAAGATTTTAATGAATGTAATGTTTTGCCCAATGAGGTTTATCACATAGTATCTATGGAAAATTATATTTTGCATGTATCAAATATTTGCAATCAAGATGTTCGTAGAAATTTATGAAGTACATAGGATTAAAGAAATCCAGTTCTCATTGTGAATAACCAGGGTGTGTCTCATCTATTTTGTGAATGCTACACATTACTTTTATGTGAAGGAAACATTCACACGCACGCACACACACACACACACACACACAAATAATCTAAAATGAATGATTTGGGATAAAAGAGTTCTTTTGGGTTGCAGTAAGCAATTATTTATTTTGTAAGTTTAACCTAAACCATGGAGATTAAAAGTTTTTGTAAACATGTACCAAATTTTAAATGGGTTATAGTATAAATATATAGTTAATTAAATGTTTTAAAATTTATATTTAAATGGAAAGAATTTGCTTCACATTGATAGTTTTCTGTACCAAATTTTAAACTATTTATTGAAAACATTAAAGTTAATTAATTGTTTAATTAGAACTATTTATTGGATGCATTAAATTTAATTGTTTAATCATAATTTGATTTTTTTTTGTTGAGTTTGAATTTGAGTTTGAGTTTTCATTTTTTGTTTTACAGAGGACAGCCTATATATTTCTAGTCAGCCTGAGAGCAGTGATATTCCAGACAATGTCGATACCACTAACTTAATTCCTGTAGCTGTTAAGGTAGGATAACGCCCTTTTAAAAAATATTTTTTAACTTCCCACAGGTGAGGAAATCCTTTAAAAGTATTGAATTTATATTATCTGTGTTCTATATTTTGAAAGGGGCGGGGCGTAGCTCAGTGGTACATCGCTCGCTCGATGCACAGTCAGTCTGGGATCGGCCCTCCGTTGGTGGGCCCATTGGGATATTTCTCGTCACAGCCAGTGCACCACGACTGGTATATCAAAGGCCGCAGTATGTGCTATCCTGTCTGTGGGTTGGTACATATAAAAGATCCCTTGCTGCTAATCTGAAAGAGTAGCCCATGAAGTGGCGACAGCGGGTTTCCTGTCTCAATATCTGTGTGGTCCGTAACCATATTTCTGACGCCATATAACCGTAAATAAAATGTGTTGAGTGCATCGTTAAATAAAACATTTCTTTCTTTCTATATCTTGAAAAATAGAAGAAAGTGCTCAATGACGCTGAAAAAACTGTCTGACATAGGATCGCATTACAATAACTAGTGTTAGCTCACCCAAATGTGATCTCTATTTGCCTCCAATTGATAACCTTTTTTCTGATTTATCTATAACCAGGCTTTCTGTCAGAAAATACTACAGTGGTATGTAATAAAAACAAGACACACTATAAGTGCCCATTTTAGGTGGTTACCATGTGTTTTTGAAATCTTTTGAAATTGGACACTTGCATTCCATGTGCTTTCACTGATTTTAAACAGCAGTTCTCTTACTATTATCTATTATCTACAATTGTATCTAATAATTATAAACATTAATCTGCAAGATTATTTAGGGCAAATAATGTTAGCCTCTGTTCCCTCTGGCAGGAACCATGGTAACATTATTTACAAAAGGTTTCTGATTTATATTTTTGAGGACACTTAAAAAAGTAGGCTTGTTTGAATATTTGGATATCCTATGCATGCATGTTTTGCAATGGCCAATTTGCTTTCGTTACATATTTATGGTGAATGTTTACTTACAATGTACTATGTCTCTGTGAATAAATGGTGTTATTAGTAGTTTCTGTCTTATAGCCAGCAACACTGATTATTACGAAGTCAGAAACGTTATTTTAGAGATTTTATGGAAACAGTAAATATTTCAATAAATTCTTAGTCCCAGACTGGGAACTGGACTTTGCCCAGTGGTATTTCATTTGCTTGATGAGCAGTTGGTTTTGGGATCGATCCTGTTGATGGGGCCCATTAGGCTGTTTCTCGTTCCAGCAAGTGCATTACGACTGGTATATCAAAGGCCATGGTATGTGCTATCCTGTCTGGAATGGTGCATATAAAAGATCCCTTGCTTCTAATGAAAACAAATGTAGCAGGTTTCCTCTATGACTGTTTCAAAAATAACCATATGTTTGACATCCAATAGCCGGTGATTAATAAATCAATGTGCTCTAGTGGTGTCGTTAAACAAAACATACTTCTAGTTCCTGACTGAAACTAAAAATTGTTCATGTAAACACTGGTTTCTGAGATTTAATGTAACATGTATTTGCATAATATGTTTATGATGATTGCATATTAATTTTGTTACTCGTGTGATCAATCCCTGTTATTACCTGTGTGTGTATTTTACCCTGTATTGTTTACAAGTGTAACTAAAAGGAACTTTATCTTTGCCAGGTTCTTCACCCAAATGTACATGCTATTTTCAACCGTGACCTTGTTTTGATGCGCGTTATGTCTCGGGTGTTACAAAGTATTGTTCCGAGTCTACGCTGGGTCAGTCTGGTCGAATGTGTGGACGAGTTTGCCATCTCTATGAAGAAACAGGTACGTTATATAAAAAGAGGATAATAAACAAGTTACCAGTTATTATCAAATTTATGTCCTGAGTGAAATAATTTTCAGTTGTCATAAGTTTTAGCAAGGGACATAAATTTGATAATAACTGGTACCGAGTTTGTTATTGTATTTATTACCTCAGCTATTTTTTCTTTAAAAGCCTTTATTTTTGACACACATGCACGAAGGCCAACCTGTATTGAAACGATGTAAAGCACTTTACGCACTGTTCTGAGAATTACTATAACGTTGTAATTTAATCACGTTAATAGATAATTTTCAAAAACAAAAGTTCTTTTTATTCTGCTACAAAATCTATAATGAATTGCCTTAAAATAACATTTTGTTATAAAGCCGTAAACGCAAACTCTTTAAACTACATTGTATATGTCATCATTTTGTGTGTTTGCCAAATCGTGATGACATCACGTTTAGTACTGACATGGTCATTGGTTTGTAAGCGTCAAATTGTCCAATAGTATTGTTTGTTAGACCAATGCAAACATTTTCTTATTGAGGAAATATGGAAACTGTTTTCCTTGCTAATAAATGTACATATACATGTATTATATGGATTTTTGTTCATACTCACTTTCTTGCTCTTACTCTAGTTTGTAGAAGCTGCTGTATCTGTTACTGTGGGGTGGGGGGAATAGCCCAGTGGTCTAGGATCGATCCCTGTCAGTGGATCCATTAGGTTGTTTCTCGTTCTAGCCAGTACACCACGACTGGTATATCAAAGGCCATGGTATGTGCTATCCTGTATGTGGGATAGTGCATATAAAAGATCCCTTGCTACTAGGGGAAAATGTAGTGGTTTTCCTTAAACAAAACAAACTAACTGTTACTGTGGGTTTTATTTTTCAGATGAACTTGATTAGCGAGGCTCGGTGCATGGAGAGATTTTATGACAATTTCTCACAAAATTCTTCAGTTCGAATTCCACGTCCAATCTGGCCTCTTGTCAGGAGAGATGTGTTGGTGGAGTCTTTCGAAGTAAACTTTCTTTAGTTTTGCATGTAGGCGTACGCGCTTCCATTTTTATAAGCGGGCATGCTGGTTTTTGCCCAAATTAATTGAAAATGCCCGAATCAATACAACATTTACTCATATTAGCCATAATGCCAAACTGCTAAAGAGAATTGCAAATACATCACTATATATTTTTACATGGACTACAACTAATATTGTGGGTAGAATGATGGAAGTACATTGTAAAAAGCTGATATCTCTCAATTTTTTTCCTGAATTTGAAGACTTGTTCCCTTATCTCATACGTTGATGGTTTTGTTTACAATACCAAAAAATATGTTCTTTTTCTCAACTGAACTTTGGGTTGTGATATTTTTTATTTCCAGTGAAGCGGTAAATATGTTAAGCTTATTCACTAAGAAGCAATTTAAATGAAGCTATTACTTTCAATTCTTTTTTAGGCCAAATATTTTAAAATGAAATATGTACAGTGTACCCTTGATTTACTGTCCATCCTAATTTAACGCTAACCTTGTGTATTGCCAACTTATTTTCATGTACCTTTTGTATCTCTATTTAATTCCCTCAATGTACTGCCACCTTCGCTATTTGCCATTCGCCAAAGTCCGGTTTGAACCAAACTCCATTTAGTTATTATAATCCCCACGATAAGACCACCAATAGTGTGGTCAGAAGTCAATCAAAGTGCTGTAATTAACCTGTTGAGTGGTGAAAATCTCACACAGATGGACCACTGGAGGTAGACAGTAAATGTGCTTTGTGTTCTTGAGTGGCAATTAGCACGAATGACTTTGGATTGCCATGGAATTCATGCTCCATTAGCATACAGGAACAAACGACAGCCTGATGATCATGTGACAGATAGGAGCATTCAATTAATTATTCCATTCATGGGTTAAGTACTGTAGGTCTGGTAATAATCTCCAGTTATCACTAAGTGATTGCATTCATTTGGTGAAACAAGCTTGGGACATTGTCATTGCCAAAAACATAAAAAACTGTTAGACTTAAACAGGTCATTGTTCCTTGAGAGTTTAACGCAGAGTTGCTTGAATCCCCAGCCATTGAATCAACAGCATTACAGGATTTCATTGGTGACGTAACACGCAGGTTTTCTGTCGATAATGAACTGTCATTTGACTTTGATGAGTTTGTCAATGTTGGTAAAGAGGTTGAGATGTTTGCTAGTCTCAGTGATGAGCAGATTGTTGAAAATGTCTAGATAACTTGTGACAAAATATGTGATGAGGAGAAGGAAGAGTCCGAAACTGAACCAGATCTCATTCTGTAGAAGGGAATCAACATTCTGACTTGTAATGTTTATAAATACATAAAATATTTGATAATTTCTTACCTGGTTGTTGTTATTTTATTTTATTTTATTTTTGTTACTGTCTGTTGACAGTTAGCAACTTGAAATAAAATATTTTTAGTAGTAAACTCAAAGCACCCTCACTATACTATCAATTCGATATTATACCAGAATTGCATTGGTACATTAGTGGGCATTAAATCGAGGGTACACTGTACATAATTGTTGTCTTAGAGGTTACAAATCTTCAGAAATTAAAACAATATACATTTTCACTATTAAGTTAAAGTATCAAAAATCTTTCTTATTCCTGGACCCTCTTTTATCTTAGCCCTAATATCACCTTAAGTGCATAACCACCCTATGATCTTAGTGCTAAGATTGCTGTGAAAAAAGGTGTCCTGGTTACATTCAATTTGATACTCAAAGATTGTTTTAGTAACAGGGAGGTGCTTTCAGTAGTATTTTCACCTTTCCTTTGTTTCAGGAAGGTGAGCCGATATCGAAGTTTTTAAAGGATGAAAGTGACCATCCAGCCGGTTTGAGAGAGAAGCTCGCTGAACTTGGAGTTGACGCTTTACTCCAGATGGTAATTAACTTATTCAAGCTATTCTTTTTCCCTTGTTTTCTTTTTTTTTCTTCTGTTGTTTAAAAGTTAAAGTTTGGTTTTGGTTAATGATATCACATTTTTTTAATCATTGGCTATTGGATGTCAAACATTTGGTAATTTTAACATATAGTCTTAGAGAGGAAACCCACTATATGTTTCCATTAATAGCAAGGGATCTGTTATATGCACCTTCCTAGGACACATACCAAAGCCTTTGATATACCAGTCGTGGCTGGAACAAGATTTCTTTTAAGAAATATCTTTCTTGAAATAATATTTGCAGTAATTTTTTATTTTTGTTTAAACATATTTAAATAGAGAATAACTAGTTAATGATGTCATATATTTGCTTTAACGTGTGAAGGTAAGAAAGTTTGCAAGGCTCTGTAGAACAGGATAAAGCAGATATCCTATGCCTTTAACTAGTTATTATCTTTATCCTGCAGACAATAAAAATTAAGAGGAAAAGCTATTATTTCTGTTATTTCTGGTGGTTGAAAATCTGTTAAGTCATTTTTATAATAATAATAATTTTTTTATTTTTTTTTATTTTTATAATTCAGGTGTTTGTTGACAACTTTGTGCATGGAGATCTCCATCCAGGAAATATTCTAGTCCAAAAGTCTGAAGATTTTGGTGAAAAGGTTTGTGATCTTCTCTCCATATGTTGTGTTTGGAATGTGCTTTATTTATAACACTAATTACAAATGTCAGAGGATAATATTTAAAAACCTTAAGTAATTGAAACTAATATGTGTAATTTTCATAATTTTATTGCTTGGTTACACAAATTATATTTGCATAGTGAATAAAATGATAATGATCCTTAAGTTTGCAATTTTTTATTTTAGAATCTAATGGTTAACTGCGTAACCAATTGGCAGTTCACAGGAATTTAAAGTTGCATAACCGACAATTAAAATAAATAAAATCAAGGCAGATTCACATGTATTACATTGTTTTTGTCTAATATTGGCAAGAAAAATAAATAAATTGCAATTTCACTGCCCAGTATATTTTCCTTCCTTTATGTCAGAACTAAAATTTAACATCCCAGTATATGCACAGTATCACAGATGAGGATAAACACATTTTATGTTCCTACAGGAAGAGGAAAAAGTAGTTCTGCTTGATGTTTTGGATACTACAGTAACTACAATTGTTAAAGTACCTTCCCCGATTCGACTGGTGTTTCTCGACTGTGGAATTACAGCATCTCTGAGTGGTGGTGATTTAGCGAAGTTCACGGAAGTCTTCACAGCAGTAGTCAAAGGAGAGGTTAGGAAAGTTGTCTTCATGCACG
>JAECMU010443772.1:0-15687 GCA_016106625.1 Dracogyra subfuscus
ATTTAAACGAATGTTCATAATTTTATCTCAAGGATTTTTTAACATAATATAGAAATAAAAAATGTAGTTGAATATCTTGTTATGAATTTTAAGTTATAAAGATATTGTGTTGCTTTGCAGCCCCAAACCGGCACCACCAAAAGTTGAAGGCAAGCCGAATATTCGTTTGGAAGACCAAGGAAAAATCATTGTGATTGACTTTGCCGTGGTGTCAGCCGAGAAACCTGATGTTGAGTGGTATTTCGGTAACACACCCATCAAGTCTGGTGGACGTTTTGTCATTGATGTAGGCAACGAGAAAGGAGTTTGGTATCCAACACTAGAAATTGAAAATGTGAGTAATTTGGAAGTGGAAAAAATATATATGGATCAGAGAGAAACATTGAAAGTTTCCCATTGTTGACATGTACACAAAACATATCTTGTCCCATGTTTTATTTGAAGTAGACAATATTTTAGGAATTACATGTTAATCACTGATCCAAGATTATGCAGTCAGTTTGATGATTTTATTTTTATATTTTGTTGGTGATTGCTTGATGATTTTATTTTTATATTTTGTTGGTGATTGCAACTTTGTGATAACATCCCTGTGACATGCAATCACAACTTTGCGAAAACATCCCTGTGACATGCAATCACAACTTTGCAAAAACATCCCTGTGACATGCAGTCACAACTTTGCGAAAACATCCATGTGACTCTGTGTTGTACAGAAATACAATTTTTGTTTTAGTAACTGTTTGTTGTTCAGAATTAAAGATTTAAATTCAAACCTATATTAAGCAGCTATATAGACTAACTACTTTGAGTAGAATAGTTGTAATTTAAATCAAGTTAGTATTCCGTTGTGGTGATAACAAAATAAGACCAGTACCAATTGTAGATGAACAGATCATATTAATGACATATATACTAAAGCTTGTAAACCACTTAACATTCTACATATGTTAAAATATAAATTAAATAGAAATTCCCTAACTAAATTGTATGTTGCATTTATAAGACCAGTCATTTTTCTCTGTTTACTTTCATTGATTAACACTCTTGATGGTGATTTATCAATACTTTCTTGGTTTTATTTTACTGATAAATACTCTTGATGTTGACTAATTAATACTTTCTTCGTTTTAGTTTATTGATAAATACTCTGAATCTTGACTAATTAATACTTTCTTGGTTTTAGTTCAGTGACAAGGACTCTGGCACTTACAAGTGTATTGTGAAAAATGCAGGAGGGGAGGCCACTGTCACAGCTGCTCTAAACGTAGAACGTAAGTTCATTACATAGACATTTGAAAGTAGTAGACACTAAGATGAAATCACATTATTCCTTTCTGTCATTGCTCTATTAATGTTGCTTTATTAGTCCACTAACCTACCGGTCCAACTGAAAGGAACTATTGGTTTCATGTCTGTCTATCTGTCTGTCTGTCCCACATATAGATTTCAGGACCTTTGTTTGCAGTGCATCAAGAGTCTGAGCTGAAATTCTGTGTATTGCTTTATCATGTAATGTTATGGATCAAGTTTGACTTGTCACAGAGTTATGTTCCCTTACCTACTGGTCTAAATGGAGTGGACTCTAGGTGTTCGTCTCTGTCTGTATGTCTGTCTGTCTGTCTGTCTGTCCCACATAAAGTTTTCAGGACCTTTGTTTGCAGTGTATCACAATTCTGAGCTGAATTGTGTGTACTGCTTTATCATGTAATGTTATAGGTCAAGTTTGACTTGTCACAGAGTTATAGCCCTTAAACTTGAGAGATATGAAAATTCAGTCTTGCTTTAGCAGTATACTTGTTGTCATGTGAAATCTATGAATTGAACTGGACAAAACATAAAAACTTTCATGTCTTTTTATAATTATCACATACCTGAAGATTCTGAGCTGAAATTTTGTGTACTCCTTTATCATGTAATGTTATAGGTCAAGTTTGACTTATCACAGAGTTATGTCCCCTTACCTACTGGTCTAACTGGAGGGGAATCTAGGTTTTCGTCTCTGTCTGTCTCATAGTTTTCAGGACTTTTGTTTGCAGTGCATCAAGATTCTGAGCTGAAATTGTGTGTATTGATTTATCATGTAATACTGACCTCGGTGGTGTAATGGATAAGCCATCGGACATATGGTTGGTAGGTACTGAGTTCGCAGCCTGGTACCAAATCCTACCCAGAGCAAGTGAAAACTGATTATGGTCGGTCCATAACCATTATTTTACTCTTCACAACCAAATGGTGTAATTACTTTGTTAATATATGTGTCAGATAATTTAAATAGCGTTTAATACATCTTTGAAATTGTGCATAGAGCATATAAGTACTAGAGAAAATGCAATGTTGTGAAATGGAATTTTATTAGTGTGTGGGTAAATATACCATTAAGTGAAACAAAATGTACCATAATTTCTCTTTTATCACTTGAGTAAATGTGACAAACTTTTTTTCAGAACTGAAACCTAAAGTTAAGGGAGAAGCTCCGAAGTTTGTACAAAAGTTGAGTCCAAAGGTAAGAAAGTGCCTTTAGATAGAAAAACATCTTTTCAATATCACCTGTTCTCAAACTAGTGCATAGATAGATTGATAGATTGTTCAGATTATGACAGATCAAAACCCAGGACATACAAACCATAAGAGCAAAGGAAAAAGAAGGAAGTTACAGTCACATAACTGGGACAGGAAGGGGTGCACAGTAAAATAATTTTAGACCATCCTATTGGCTATTAGGATGTTCAAACCAGACTACTATCCTTAGGAAAATATGCACTAGTTTGAGTACAGGTGATATATCCACAAAACAGAAAACACTTCAAGTTTTCTCCAAATTTGCTTTTATCAATATTGTGAAGTCTAATGCAGAACATTTTGATTGCCATTAAAGCATAACATTTTGCTGATAAAACACTGTTGTAAAGTATAATGTGGAACATTTTGATTGTTATTTAAAACAATAACATAAGGTATATGTTCTTGCATTCAATAATATGTGATTAAAATCTTGATTTTTGTACCACATTTTGTCTGACTTGTATTGACATTTTGTATCAATCTTTTAACATATCAGATTATTCTAAGCTACAGTTAAATATTAAATTTAAATAAAAAAGGTCAAATATTTTACTATGAAATGTTTTTAATATCTACTTTTGTTTATTAACTATTGGTATCTATTTTTTTCTAGTCCGTTACTGATGGTGATGCCGTTGACTTTGTAGCTAAGATTTCTGGAACAGAACCTATAGAAATATTGTGGTCAAAAGATAAGAAGCCTCTAAAAAATTCAGACATTTATGAGATAAGCTATGACAAAGGAGTAGCCCGACTATACCTTTCTGAGGTGTTCCCAGAAGATGGTGGAAACTATGCTGTTGACATCAAGAACAAATTTGGATCAGCTAGTTCCATGGCTAGTTTACAAGTAAAAGGTATCACTTGCATTTTGTGCTTTTAGTAGAGTAATGAATAAATTAATTAATGATTAACAACACCCCAGCACAAAAAATAAACACCGGCTATTGGGTATCAGAAAAGGAAAGTATTTGGTAATATTTTAGTAGTGAGTAAAACACTTTTTACCACAATCCTTAAGGATTAAATATTAAATGGATACATTAATTTTTTTTAAACCTATAGAAACAATACCATATACTTAAAGTCTGTTTTCACTTTTTATGCCATGTGTTCATATCAACAAAATGCTTCAGATGATTTTTTAAAATAAGTGTTGTTAAAGAAAACAAACGTTTGCTGTTATGAAGTTATAATGATATGATTATCACTTGTCATGTCACTGAAACATACATGCTCCGATACTGCAGTATTAAATTCCTCAAATGTTAAAAAATCATTCCTGTGTGCTTTACATAGCACAAATTTGTGATCAGACAGTGAGATACCCATTTTTGAGGCCTGGTTATATATTATCATTGAAGAACAGTCATGGGCGTGTGTAGGAATTTGTTCATGGATGGGCAAGACATGTTGGCAGATAGTATTAAAAGTATAGGCAATGCCAGGTATATGCAGGCATGATGAAAGTAAATGCTCAATTGAAATACATTTTCCTGCAAGTAAAATACATCCTTACTAATGCTAACAAATGCAACATTTTTTTAATGCATTTCTCATATATGTCACTATTCAAGAGAATACATACAAACTACTCAACTATTCAAGAAAGTTAACCCTTGGTCATATGTTCTTTTAGCCAAAAAGCTATTTTAATGCATAATTTTCAATAATATTTATAAAATTGAAATAGCCTTTTATTGAAAATGAAAATGAATGTCATCTGCTGATATTTGGCTACAACTTGGCAAAACAATTTTGGTCTGATTTTCAGTTTCTTTCC
The DNA here is from genome assembly GCA_016106625.1 of Dracogyra subfuscus. NCBI lineage: Eukaryota > Metazoa > Mollusca > Gastropoda > Neomphalida > Peltospiridae > Dracogyra > Dracogyra subfuscus. The sequence goes on from JAECMU010443772.1 coordinate 4,349, forward strand.
CTTTCGTTTTAATATGTTGCTAATAACTTAGATTCAAAAATGTATAAATACATATAGATAATATTTTTATTTATCTATATAACCTGTTTTATTGGGAAATTAATGAGAAGTTACATTTAAAATTTTGGTTTGTTTATTCATTTGAATGTTTGGGGGTTTGTTTTAATCCCCCCTCTCCCCAAAGCAAAAATTTTATTTTGTTGGTACAGAAATAATAGTATGACTTAATTAAATGTTTTTTACATATAATCTTTTCTTCTTTTGTTTTTACAGAAGGAAAGACTGAAACCAAAGAACAAACAGAAATGAAAATAGAAATGAAGGTAATAGTTTTATAATAGTTTTCTGTTCATTGTTAAAGTATTTATAAATTTAATATATAGAATTGTAACCTACAAATGATGTGTGGTAAGTTACTTATGAGATCCATATTGTTCAAGTACGGCTGCTATGTGTAGTGGAAGATTTATTGTCAGAATATTTATGAAGTTTTGTTTCATTTCACATTGATTACCCAGTGTTTACAAATGTTAAAAATTGTGGAAAAATCAATTTCATCATAAGAATCTGTTTAGTTTCTCATTGCATTGATTCGAGTTTGAACAACTAAGACAAAATATTTTTATTCTTTGTTCAGAATTATCTAATATAATTGTTTTTACAAATATTAAACTTTGAGGTCATTATTTTGCATGCCGGCAAATAAAATAAGTAAAAATAATTTTATCTAAGTATGATTCATTCATCATTGTTAATGGTACTAATTATCTTATTTGAACTATTTATACCCTGTTTTCTGTCGGTTTGTTTAATCTTTCATTTTTTTTATTCTGTATTTTTACAAAAATCTGTTTTCTCTTTTCAGTCCAAGAAAAAAGGTAAAGTATGATTACAGTTTTTTTTAATTTATTTTATCAATATGCACACATGCATAAGTTTCTGGTGTGGACTTATGCACGATTCACAGTTGAAACATGAATATGATTTGAGTTTTCTTACGAATTTGACTGCAGTGCATTATTTCCCAAATATTATAGTATATAGTGGAGACAGTACCATGATGCATTAAGTATATAGATACTTTTTTCTACAGCCTTTCTTACTTCCCATGATGCATTACGTATAGATTATTGATGGCCTTTCTGTCTTTCCATAGATACTTAGCATTGCTTGAATAGGTTGGTCTGTCTTCTTCTTATGATGCATTAAGTATAGATACTTTGCGGTGCTTGAATCCATTGTTCTATCTACCTTCCAGCAATGCATTAAATATATGCTTGAATCATTTGGTTTATGGATATTTGGTTATTTGTGAATCCTTACATGGAGAACATTGGACTGGCAGTGTAAACTATTGAGGACATAACAAGAATAATATGTTGTGATATCATGTACAGTAAATCCTGTCTAAACTGGACCAACCAGAATCCTGTCAAAACCAGCCAAGTTATCATGGTCCCGAAATTTCTGAATTCTAAAACGTGATTCTCTAAACACCAGATCATGACTAAATCAGATAAATATTTGGGCCGCTGCATGATCCAGTTTAGACATGTTTTACTGTAGTTACATTTATTTAAACCTGTCTGGTTTTTGGCGCATTTAAATAAGAGAATAGATATCATAGTTGTTAAACAGAAAGTGATATCTGATTGGAATGTTTGTTTTTTTAATACAAATACACAGGATGAAAGTGAATGACATTCTAAATTTAATATACTGTTGAAGTCACAATGAAGAATTTCATTCAGATTGATGTTAAACACACATATGTTTAGGTAAATGTTATGAAAACAAATGCTTTATTACTCTTCTAATCATTTTATTTAACATGTATACTTTCTTTCTAAATTGTGCATAAATGCATTTAATCATGGTTAATGTTGTTGACAAAAACTGTTAAAACATCTATTTTTTTTAATGTTAGATGCATGTTTTAGAAGTGTATAGAGACATAATTTTCAAACTAAAATGTTCATTCATTTCATTTTCATTTCAACTTATTTTGGTGCTTACCGTACTGGGCTTCTATAATTTTATAAAAATTCACTAGCCATGGGATCAATGATTTTAAAAATGTACTAGCCATGATTAAAATTCACTAGGCCTACTTCAAATAAATACAATTTTACTAATAGTAATAATCAGATATATCACCTAAATAGGGAGCTTAGCGAAGGATTTTCATATTTATAAAATAGCTAAATGCAGCATTTGACAAAGTTTTTTCCTGACTATCCTTAGATTGGGGTGGAAGGAGCGGTCAGGTTATTCACATTTATAAAATATGTAAATGCAGCATTTGACAAGGTTTTATTTCCACTAGCCATCGGGCTAGTTATAGTAATTATTTACTAGCCCAACACTGAATATCACTAGCCATGGGACTGGGGCTACCATAATCTAAAAGCCCTGGCATATATCTAATTAAGGTTCAAACACACTGTTCTGGGCACACACTTCAGCTATCTGAGCTGTCTTTTTCAGAACAGTAGGTTACTGGTTAGTTGTTAGTGAGAGAGATGAGGGTGTAGTGGTGTTACACATACCCATTGAGATGTTCAAACTCACTCTGGGTGGGAACCGGTACCGGGCTGTGAGCCCTGTACCTACCAGCCTTATGTCCATTGGCTTAGCCACATCACCACTGAGGCCAGTACTGAAATGATACTTAATTTATTCCTACATGTGTGTAAAAACAATACTGAATGAATATTCTTCATTTAGAATCATAGTATTAAAAATAAATGGAAATCTTTCAAGTATGGTATTGAAAGTTTTAGTGTACATGGTTATATCTTGCACCTTTATTAGCAAGCATGTATTTTGTCCTCTGAATCCTGGAAAGTAGATTTAGCAGTTGTCTCCCTTAGATGTTTTTAGTAGTATCCTATCCTCTCAAATGTACAGAGCAAAAACCCGAGGAACCCGAGGAACCCAAAGAGGAAGCAAAACCTGAAGCCAAGAAAGAAAAATCTCCAGCCAAACCCGAACCGGCCAAACCAAAGGAAAAATCTCCAGCCAAACCAGAGCCGGCCAAACCAAAGGAAAAATCTCCAGCAAAACCAGAGCCTGCCAAACCAAAGGAAAAAACACCACCAAAGCAGAAGCCTGTTGAGGAAAAAAAAAGCAAAGCTGAACAGGCACTTAAAAAAGACAAATCTCCCAAACCGTCAGCACCTCCACAGATTATAGAACCTGTCGAGGAAGCCCCAGCAGACAAGAACTCAGGTAAAGGTAATCCAAAGAGTCGAAATCCTAAGACCAACAAGAAAGATAATGCTGGTAATCCAAAAGACTCGGAAGAAGATTCTTCTAAGCCACATAAGACAAAAATGAAAGCATACCAGAAGAAACCAACAACTATTTTGGAGGAAGGTAAGGTGTATGAATGTTGTCTGTGGCTGTTGGGTGGATTGTTTTTTTTTTGTCAGTCCATTCATTGTCTTTGAAATGATTTGTATCTTAATAACACTCGAGGCGTGAATGGACTGACATGGTGAGATGCTGGCATTTTCTGTGAAAAGTAAAATGTTTTGGTGGAAAATAACACACTGGTCATATGACTACCTAATAACTGACAACCAATCTTTGACATATTTATTCCAAATTGTAAATGGTGTTTTTATATGACAGTGTTGCATTAAAATCCAGCATTTCTACTCAATAACTCATAATAAAATACAGAGAGACCCTAAAACAAACTGTAGCTGATTAAGAACAATGGAAGTTTTAATTTAGATTTTTAAAAATTGTCTTTTTCATTATTTAAAAGATATTGTCACTCCATTGTTAATTGATAAATACTATTAATGATTTATGAGAAAAGTGATTAATTTAATCAAACATGTTAAATGAGATGAATTCTTGTCACACTTATAAAATATACATCTTTTATTGATTTTACATGGCTCATTGAGCCAATCTTTAAGAGGTCTAGATGGTCAATTTGGATTTCCGCCACTTGTAGTCAGTAGTTTAAGTCTTTATAGAAGATGGTTATTATATGTATTGCTATACGTGTCGGCGTGACATATTCTCATTAATGAGATAATAGTAATAAAAGCAGACCAAATATAAAATGCTGATACATTTTGCAGTTGTTTATCAGAATTGCATTACAATGTTTGTGTCTCTGTATTTTGTTTGCATGAAGTAGTGCTTTGCCTGTGTTTATGTTAATAACTTGTTTGTTTTAAAATCTGGCAAAATAAAGTACTTAATTTTTTTATTGTTATCATACTCTTTATACAAAAACAAATCATTAAGAGTCATTTCATATTTCAAAATTACAAGTTAATATGTAACTTCATACAACAGATTAAAGATTGAGGTACTTGGTTAGATTATATTTTGGTCAAATGATGTTTATTGTTTTTTACTTATTTAATAAATTAATGAATTTATTTTGCCAGATTATGTAACCTTTGTTTGTTGATGATATCCAGAAATGAAAGTAGCTATTAAGCTTACATTAATATATTCTGAACCTGTATTGTTAAAACTAAACAGTTTGGATTCAGCAATGGTTTTTGTTACAAAACATTTAATTTCAAAACCCCTCACGCTTATATATGGCAATAATTCAAAAGTTAATCTGGTTTTTAAACAAATTTTTATTGTTGATAATTTGTATCCTTCGCTGTATTTACACATGAATAATTACATTTAAATTTATTAAAATTATTACATTCCAAAAGAATGTAATGTATGTTTTGACATATATCTTCCATTAAATCCATGCAATGAAATAATTTTTCATAATAAAGCCTTTACTTTGATGTTGTGTTTATAAACATTTGGATGATCTGTCGGTAAACAATAAGAGTTCTTTCATTTCTGGATGACTGTATGTATGTGGCCGGTAACTTGGACTGCTGCCACAGCAGTTGTCGACAATACAGATTCTAACCCACTTACATCCATGCAGTATTCAAAAAGCACCATAGTCACCCCATACCTTCACAAAAGTTTCTCAACAAACCTAATGACCTAGTAACACTATCTTTAATTCTTACCTGACTCAACAATCAGTCATATGCTTAGTTTATTAAGTAGATACACTAGTCATCTGTGAAAAAAACAAAATTTAAAATCTAAAACACAAATAGTTCTCAGTTGCTACCAAAGTACAAAAATACTTTTTGGAGATTATATATCTTCAATTTTTTCTTCTTTTTTGACAAGCTAAAGAAGACACTTTCCATTCGACTGTTGGGAGGGGGGGGAGAGGATTTTTGTCTGTGTCTTACACATTGAAATTAGCATATTTTCCCATTATTGTCTCTTGGAATGGATCCGACGCCATATAACCATAAATAAAAATGTACTCAGTGTATCGTTAAATAAAACATTTCCTTCTCTTCCTTGGAATGGAATAGAGCTCTGGAAAAGATTATTTGTTTCACAGTGCCTCAGCACATTGTTAAAATATAGCTATTTGATGTCTAGCCTGTGGTGATTTCAAAATTTGGTAGAAAAAGCAGGAAAAGGAAACTTACTGCTGCCAATTTGTTACTCTTTCCAATAAAGGGATCTTCTGTTCATTTTCCTATAGACAGTACAAAGGCTTTTGATATGCCAGTCATGAGTCACTAGATGGGACCAAAAAAATCTGGAGTCCATAAAGTGATTGATGCTGCAACCCATCTCAGGAAAGCACACTACCTCTGAGGTATAAAAAAGAATATACAAAAATCACATTATAAAATGGCAACATGGTTTTTCGTAGGAGAAACATGAGTATTATGGCTGTGGTTGCATTTGTGTTTTGTGTAAAATTAGTGAACAGTGATAATAAACTTTTAAAGGTTAAAACATGTCTTTGGTTGCAACATTTCTAACAAAGTGTATACCTTCCAGAAATTATATAGCGTACAAGTATAACATGTTATAAAAATTGATGTAGTCTGCCCACTCAAAAACTGACCCGCACAATGGAACGTAACCATGCTAACCTGGACTAAACCTCTCAGACAGGCAAAATTAACCTACAGTAACCAGCTACCAAAATGTAGTATATAATTACGTATTGTAATCTACTAAAGCTGTAACCATTGTAAAACACATAACCCATAAGTTAACCAGTGTAAATATGTAACACATAAGTTGTCTAACCTTATTTATTTCTAAACTTATTGTCATAATGAATATGTTTATATCATTTGACGTCAGTACATTTCTAATTCTCTTTTTTTAAATTAAATAATAGGCTTTTTTGAGAATAACATTTTTGAAAAAATCTAATTACACACTTTAAGACAACGAGAGTCATCTATTTTTTTTATTCTTTATATGTAAATGTATTAAAGAAGAGACCAAGTTTTAATTAATAAAAAGTAAGCAAATTAAAATGGTTGATTTTGAGTTTAAAAAACATGTTTTCTCCTGTCAGTTTTAAACTTGTGGTTTTAGACAGAAAGTTTACTTTTATTACATAAAAAGTCTGAGGCACTGATTCAGGTTAAGGCCACGTGTTTCTGTGAGAAAAGCATGCCTTTGTGTTTGTACTCTCTTGACACAGTCATCTGTAGTTTACATTGTTTGATAAAGCGGATGAAGAGGTTAGCGATGGCTATGAGGCAGATGATGACCGACCACCATCCTCGAACATTCCAAACAATGGTTGGGATGATTCTGATGACGGTGAGTAAGCATGTTGTATCGTATATATATATATATAAATATATCACTCACTAACATCGCATTGGTGTCTTTGCTTAACCGTTAAGCATCAAATATCATCTGTATCAAACCTATTCAATATTTAACTTTTTAGTTACTTTATCGAAAACAAAAATTAGAATAGAATCTAATGCTTTGGGAAAGCCCTATTGCAAAACTGAAAATTGAGTACAATTTTAGTTAATCTGATTTAGACAATGAGAACAAATACTTGGTGGCTGAATTTACAAAACCTGTTTATGTTTTACATGAATGTACCGGTAGCTACATATATTTACAGTGCTCAAACACCTGCACCCTAGCTTTACAATTTAAGGTTCTTGGGATCTCAAGTTTGTTGGAATCTTGGTATTGAAACTAAAGTAGTACACCAACACAGCTAAGCATGTAGTCACCAAAACATAATCATTGATGACCTACCATTTAACAGCACATTGAAACAAAACTGTGTTTTGCTAACTATCAGTTTTAAAATCCTAATAGTACAAACAGTTGATCAACTATATGGCTTAAAGATATCATCATACTTTTTGAAGTTGAATAGCAATAAAGGTATGCAATGCAGAACACTGAAATGATAGTAAAATGTTCATTTTAATATAATACGTACTTTCAAATGGTGCTTGGTACAAAACGTAATATACAAAATGTTATAAATGCCATTGATATCCTACTTAACATCTAATGTGTGTTCTAAAAAGGATGGCTGAGTATTTTTCTTCTGTGTGACTTCTTTTCCCATGCTCATATACCACAAAGGTTTTAAGCATGTATGTCCCAGATTCTGCTTCAGGATGCCTGTAACCCAACATACAGTAAAATGCATATCCTTTGAGTTTCTTGTTTTTAAGCCAAGACTTTAAGATTTTCATTTTATGTCCCCTGCCTGCATTTCTATGGACTATTCAGTCTGGTAAAGTTTCTCCAAGAAAGGCTCATGCAGACAAGTTGACCAATAGAAAGGCTTAAGATGAAATGTTGAAGGCAAAAATGACACTTGAAGTGTATTTCATCATGATAAAATCCTATAGGCAGTGGCGAAAGAAATTGGTGGTCCAATAACCACCATTTTTATTATATACAGTAAATATCTTGCATCATCTCTGTTGTATGGCATTTTTGAACATTATGTTTTGTACCATTTTAAAAGTAAGCCAACTATCAAAATGAATGTTTTACCATCAATACACGACACAGTAAACTGGTTTTATGTAAAATTTTAATTTTGTACATTTACTTGTAGGGTTTTTTTCTTCAAATATTCATCTTCAAAAAGTCTTATTTATACATAAAGTATGTAATTCATTTTCCAATTACTCTTGGTCATTGCTGGGCAGAACAATTATCATATTTCATAGCTAATACAACCAATTAGCAAAGACTCCAAAAGCATGACTTATCAGCAGTGAGTGACTTTAACATTTGCATGAGATAAAAGAGCTGTTTCATGTATGGTGTTCCTGTAAGAGGAAATTATGTGTCCAGTTAATTAAATGGAGGTGCTTTGTCATGTTAAAATTATTTAGAAAAATGAAATTTTATCATTTATGGCACTAACTCATAATAAAATAACATTATATTTTTGTTCACACAATTATAGGAAATGTCATAAGAATCAGGTACAACATAATTTTTCCCAGTTTTATCAGTTCCAATTTCAAATATTTACATTTTAATTAATTATTATTAACATGTATATCAAACTGAAAGAGAATGAGACACAGGAAATTATAATATTTTGATGAATATATGATGCAGTGTTTTCTCAGAGCTTTGCATATTTAGAAAAAGAAAAGTTAAACAAATATTGCCATTTAATTTTCTGGTCTCCTATAAGTCTTGCATGCATTACTATGAATTTGGCATGCCTCAACTGAAGGTCTTGTTTGGCACAATGGGACAGTATTCTAAACATAAAACAGGTAAGTACTTGGAAGATATGTTCTGATGCACATATTGTAAAATATGTTTTATAGCATACATGTGGTATATGGTATACCTATTTATAATCATTTTATATCATTTATGGTATATAACTTTCCTTTTACGAACTATGTTTTCATCATTTAAACTGTAATTTATACAGTTGGTTGTATAGGAGATAAAATAATTTATATCATATAAAAAATTTGTGTCATTTATTCAATGCAAATTTGGTTATTTCACTTTGCATCACACTTTTTATGTCAATTTCTTAATTTATTTTTCACTTTATTTCTTAAGACTATCTCGTGCTTCTTAAGCTGCCAAATCCAGTATACATTTTACTATTTAAGCAAGCATCAAAATAAGCTGAGAAAAGTTTTTCGGGTTACCAGAAGGTTAATTACTTAATGTCTGGAAAGTTGAATATTATACTTTGTTCTCCACCAAATCGTTTATACAAGAACATCACCACCTAAAGTTTTATCAATTGTATGCTGTTTATATATAAATTATGTACACAAGTATCAGTATGATGAAAACTGATATAAATGAATAACAAAGTATAGCATGTTCATGAAGAAATGATAATGGAAATTGTAAACTTGATAAATGTGTTTCAACCTTATGAGTTATGAGATCCATATTTTTTGTTTGTTTACCAGGCACCATGCTTATTTTGATGCATGTTGAAGCATTTAGCATAGATGATCCAGTGATGCACCATTCCTCTATACATGTATTGGCTTTTATCTCGAATCTAGCTTACATAAACATTTACTGTTAGCCGGTACAAAAATGGTGAGACCATCTTGCTTTTGAGCGCTTTAGTTGAACAATGTACTAAAAACATGGCAAGGAGCCTTTTATGTTGATACAAGGCAATTGATGATATTCATTTGTTGCAAAACTGTATTTATTATCTTGCATTAGTAAACAGTGTTATAAAATGGGGGATGAAACAGATTTAAGTTTTAATTTATCAGTCACCATTTAGACTCCACATCTTTCAGTTTCAGAGCAGTGTATAAAGCTTTAGTATGAAGTAGTTAACTGAATCTATACTTGTAAAAAGCTAAGGAATTAAAAAAATTGTCTTCTTACTGTATAATAATCCCTAGTTCAATTCCCTAAACAAATAACATTTGTTTGTTTATTTATTTATTCATTCAAAATATATTATTTATACATTTTATTTTATTTTATTCTTTTTAATTTTGTTTTAGCCTTTTAAAATTATTTTTCTGTAGTATGAATATATTTCACTATGGACTATAGAGAAGAATTAGGAACTTACATTTCATTTTCTAATTCTATGTTTTATTGTTTCTTCTTTCCTTAATAAATGTAACTGTTGGTAAGTTTCTAGGTGTTAGGAATATGTAATTTTACAAAGACATTTTTTTAGTTCATTTTTAAAATGCCATATTGTAATCTTTGTACCTAAAATACTTGAATAATTCATGTTATCTTTTAGATTAATTATTATGTTGTAAATTTATACTATTGTGAATTAATTCTCATTATTATGTTTACCGTAGTTTGTTTGTTTTTATATCTTGTGTTGTTTATATATGTCTTTCATATCAAGATTCACATTACAGATAATTTATACTTTATTTTACAGTATACTGCTTTTAAACTGTAATAATTACATTCAATTTAATTTCTTGTCCTTTACTACAAAATAATTGATAATATTATTTATCTGTATATTGATACATATTAAAATCAGAAACATTGAATTAATATTTTAACAGTATGTTTCTAGTTTTACTTAATACAGTCTTATTAATGTTGTGTTTTATAATATAATAATTAAATTAATTTTTAATTTTATTTACATCAGATATAGTAGATTGTAATTAACAGTTTGCTGAATTCATAATAGATGTAGAATTAAAAAAAAATTAACATGATTAATTACCATAAAAACTTTACAAGTTATTATTTAACTGTTAAACTATAACATTTTGTGCTACATATGTAATATTTAGTTTTTCCACCCAAGTTAACATTATTCTTATTTATTTTACCTTGCAGTGAAAACATCAATGGTAAGTACTCTTTATTATTTTAAATTGCAAGTATTGGTCATCAATCATTTGCCCAAACTTTAAGTAATACATATAGTTAGGTCAGTAGGCTTTTTCATACATAGAGAAATTAATTAAGCACCCTGTGTAATAAAAGTTGAATTTTGTTTTGTTTAATGACACCACTAGAACACATAGCTTTATTAATCATTGGCTATGGTGTTAAGAGCCTACCAAGACCAGGGCAAGCCATCAGAAAGACAGAGTTCGGCATGCCTAGTGAGATGCCAACCTTTTAAAATGAGTAGGGCTCTGAAATGTCAGCGGCTTCCTAACAAGCATCTGTCCAACAGAGCTGTCTGCAATTCAGATATTGAATACTGTCATCATTATTTGTGTTTTTGTTAGTTGCTAGATTCATCTTTTAGAAAACATTAATATTTTTAAATGGATATGAGTAGGAACATTTTCATGATAGAAAAACAACAGGGATGCTTAATTAATTTCTCTTTGTATGTATTCCCCCCACGAGTTAAATGGAATAAAAGGTAAAATAAAAATAAAGTGTTGCTGAGAAAAAGAAGAGTTATGGCAGTTGTTTGTGAAATGTTAGATTACAGCAAGTTCATTTCTTCAGTTCAAATTATTTATCATTTATAGGGCTAACTCTGGCCAAATATTTTACAAAATTATCTA